>ML819997.1:20091-39442 GCA_009831015.1 Picea engelmannii | reverse complement strand
CCAGACGCCCCCCCCACCGCTAAAAGCAGAACGGTCAGGGGGGTCCAGAATTCAATCTCAACCGTCGATCTAAGCACTGATGCCTCAGCCGTTCAAATGTGCACCTTTTTTATACATGATTTTGGACCCCCCCCCCCCTACCGTTAAAGGTAGAACGGTCGGGGGGGTCTGGAAAGACTTGTCAACCGTAGATCTGGGTGCCCGCTCTTCAGTCGTTCATCTATGCACTGTCTTTACTCTATGAGCGCAAAGTCATATTTTCTCTGAAACTTAGGATAAGTGCATTATGTGGGTTCACCCAAGCTTTCTTTGTTTTTTTATCACCATGGGGGTTAGACATCAAACCTTTAAAACACCAAAGATATGGTTCAACATCGATCATCATGCCTGGTTTATTAGGATAAAGAAAACTACCCTATGTTTTAACCTAATTACCTATGACATTTAGCCCATATTAAACCGTTGGACTAAGAAAATACTCTATCCTGGGGTTATTTGACCAAGATTAAGCAGTTTGGTCAAATTTATTCACTATCTAACCTAATTCGCTTGGCTAAGATTAAATAGTTTATCCAAGCTTATTCACTATTCCTATCAACATCAATTTAAAAGGACTTGACCATGTTTAAACTGTATGAACCAAGTCACTGTTATTGCATGGGGCTCTATTCAATTTCTTTATGCCCTCTTTTATTATTTTTCTTTTTCTTTCTTTTTCTTTCTTTTTCTCAAATTATTTGCAGAATGAAAAATCATTTGACAACCAAAACAAATAAAGGATAAAAAATTTTAGTCACCAGTTTATCCTATAAATTATAGGGTTATAACAAACAGTTCATTCAAACTTGGGAAGGGCTCTAAGTTTTCACCAATGTATTGTAGACATTTTGAAGTGCTGGAAAAAGTAGGACCAGTACCCTACTAGCCTACAATACCAGTCAAACTGAAAGTACATAATGTATTTCATGGTTCATTGTTAAAGAAATATGTTCCTGATAGAACTCATGTTCTAAATTGGAATATGATCTAGGTGGAACTAGAAGGCGAGTTCCAAGTGAAACCGCTATGCATACTCGACAGGGAGGAAACTCTATTGCAGAACAGATCCATCACCTAGGTTAAAGAGTAGTCGAGGCAATTTAGTCCTGAGGAGGCCACTTGGGAAATGGAAGAGGCTATGAGGAAAGCTTACCCATTTCTATTCCAAGAATGAGATGCTTGGTTGGAACATTGAGGACGATGTTCGATTCAAGGGGGGAAAGATGTAATATCCCTCCAATTTAAATATTTCAACAATTTTGAATGATTGTAAGTATTGTTACGATGTTGAGAAAAACTCTGATTAACATTTTGACCATCATAAATATTTGATGATGAGAAATATCTATGTTTTTCCTTTTTGAGTAAAAAAGGGTGTTTCCTACTATATTATATGGCAAAATGAAATACAATTACGCTGAGGCTTCCATTTGTGCCGTCGTTTTATCGGAAACCAGCACATCTGGGAGCCCATATGATCCTTCTCAAAAATGGGTGTTCCGCCATCTCTCCTGCCTATAGGAAACCAGGTCAGATGGAAATTCATAGTCTTAAAGATGTTTATGGTGTTACAGAGAGCCCCTAAAAGCTTTAACATGGCTCTGGGCTATAAAAACTAAAAGAAAACAGAAGCCCCAGCATGGCTGTGAGCACAAGAGTAAACAAAACTAAAACTTAACCAAGTTGATTACTCGATGGCCTTGTCGGCCTCGTCTTCCTGTTCCACTTCTCTGGCCCGCATCACGAACGGTTGGGCGCATGTTGGGCACTTTTTCTTTGCTGGGGCATTGGAGTACGCATCAAATAGCATGTCCAAACGATGGCTCATTAGGAGGACCCAGTGGGCATGGTCTACCATCTGTCCCTGCAAATCGAACACAAGATCCAAGTGCTCCAAGTGTAGGAAGGGTAGTGGGGCACACCTCTGTTCATGCATGGACATAGTGGGAGGTGGTGCTGGGGTTTTTCCACCCCCTCCCAGAGTGACTACCAACACATTTTCCACTGCCTCGCTTGGGGCTACATCCCATGTATGTTCATCACTTCCTCCTTTGTCCTCGACTCCTGTGGCCAGAAGGTGCTCAGCCTCGATTATGGCCTCCAGAGAGACCATTTCCTCATAAATTTCTTCTTCGACGTAACATGTGGGGAAGTCGTCACAATACCCCATTTCCATGCTGCTCCTTTCTTGATTCTCGAGGGAAGTCGAAGTGTTTTCTTCCCAAAGGTGTCTTGTGGGTGGCCAATTATCTGGTTTGGTGAGTAGGAGATGTTATGGAAGGGTCTGAACATGCTCCTCCGGAGAAATATTCTCTACATAATCCATGGGGGAAAGGCTATCTGCCTTTTCTCTTTGACGCAGAATGGTGCAAGCCAACGAGAGCACTTACTCCATTTGTTTCCTCCGCTGTCATTGAGCAGCATGGGTATACCAAGCTAAACCACGATGAGGTTCTCCTCTCTCCCTAGGAATCTGAGTGAAGGAAACGATATCAAAAATCCATAGCATGGAATGAATAACGCACCAGAGCGGAAAATGGATGGAAGGATGCAAAGAGAAGATGAATTGAATGTGTTCATGCCGTGGCTCATGCAAAAGCTTGAGGGGCGACAAGACGTTCCTCCCCATTAATTATATCATCATAAATGTTTGCAGGGCCGACCCTTTCCCATGAGGGAGAGGTCTCATTCTAGAGGACTGCAGTAATGGCCAACTCCCCTCGTTAATGTTGAAGGGATGGGGAGCGACCTACCTCATTTAAGGTGAGTCTATACGCTCTTCCAGGTTTCTGGGATTTGCAACATGTCACCCCATCCGGGGATGGGACATCCCTATTAGCGAGGTTTTGGCACCACTTTGAGATATCAGTGAATTCAGAAGAATTGGCCTGCGAGTGGATGAGTTCTAACTTGGTATCTACTCCCTCATTAGCTAGGAAATCCCCTACTTTGTTTGCATCTCTCTTCACATGAGAAGGGATGATGGTGAGACTGGGATGGGTGAGGTCGTCGAAGTCCTCTAGAAGTTCCGATAACCTCCAGCTGGGAGAGATCTTGAATGGATGGTCTCCATGGAGAATTTTGGTTATGAGTTGGATAATGATTTGGGAGTCTCCCTCCACTATGACCTTCTCGTAGTGATTGTTAATTGCAACCTTGAGACCTCTGATTAGGCTTAGAATCTCAACAACATTGTTTGTATTTTCACCCAGGTAGCCTGCTACAAAATGCAAGATTTCTCATGCTTGGTTCCTAAGGATTGATCCAAAACCCGCTGGTCTTGGATTTCCCCTTGAGGCCCCATCGAAGTTTATCTTAATAAAACCAGGTGGAGGGGGGGGGCATCTTGTCAAGATGCTGGTATGGAAACCTTTTTCCATAATAGTGGTGTGATTATGCAATCTAATATTCCATCTTTTGAGGATGTTGTTTTCCTTGGGTATACATTGAAGGTCATCTAGGCTCCATGGTTTTCTATTGATTGTTTCCAAAATTAGATTCTCAATTCGTTCCCAGGCGGTGGCAGGAGGAGAAGTTTTTGAATGAAAGATTCGTTTGTTTCTTTCTTTCCAAATTAGCCAAAGAGTGAAGCCAGGGAGTAGTTTCCAGATGCGCTCAAGAATTGGGTTGTGAAAGGAGATTGAGTCCCAGCTCACAATTGTGTCCCTTATGTTGTTTTTGTTTCTATTAGAGAGTTTCATTTCTTGGGATCCCCAATCCCAGATATGCTGGCTATAATGACATTCATTAAAAAGATATTCCAAGGTCTCCTCTTTCTGTTGGCATAGGATTCATATTGAAGGGCCGATAAAACCCCTTTTTAAGAGATTATCCCAAGTAAGGATACGGTTCTGAACTATGAGTCATAGAAAAATTGAAATTTGGGCCAAAGAGCCCTGGTGCAAATCCTGCTTCAAATGGTCTCTATGTCCTAGTTTTGGTAGTTCCCCTGCAGGTAGTAAGCTTCTTTGACCGAAAAATTACTTGTGGCGGAGTTCCCCCATCGGAGAATGTCTGGGCCATCTCTGATTGGTATCTTCCTATTATTGGCACAGGCTTTCCAGGCTTGGAGATCTGTGTCGTTTGTGAGTTGTAATACCGACCTCTCTATTTTCCATAGTCTCCAGGGCTTGTTCCTTTGATTCGTATTCTAGAGATCTTTGACTCTACGAAAGATATCTGGATGGAGTGTCTGCCTGAGAGAATTGAGTTCTTCCATATTGTTGAGGGGTGTTAGCTACTGCCACGAGTCCTGCCAAAATAGTGTTCTTTCTCCATTCCTGACTTCCCAAAAGGCATGCCCTTGAATTAGAGGGATATTTTGCCAGGACGTGTTCCATATATTAGAGCCCTAGATATGGTCATTGAATTAGATCAACTGATCGAATTGGATATTTGTAGCATACTTTTGTTTCCAGATTAACGCCCAAAGTTATGTCGGATGCTGGATTCATCTCTACCACATTTTAGCTCCCATGACTTGGTTGAGATTTCCTAGGTTGCATAGTCCTAGCCCCACAAGGTTTTTGGGTTTGCATAGCTTATCCCAGCTGACCAATGCCCACCTTTTGTTGGATTGATGGTCGTGTCACAAGAATTTTTGTTGAAGGCTCCTCATCGCTAGAATTACTGAAATGGGCGATGCCAGGGCCGTGAAGAGGTAGGTGGGCAGAGCCTACAGTGCGGATTTGAGAAGCATCGATCTAGTTGCAATATTGAGAGGTCTGAAAGTCTATTTGTTGAGCCTGTGCGAAATGGAGAGGAGCAAGATATCCCAAGAGATGGAACGCGTTAAATCCCCTGTGAGGGGTATGCCAAGATAGTTGGAGTGAAGGGAGCTCTTGGGTATTCCTAGGAGCCTGGATATATGGTTTTGAACAACAATCAATGTATTGAAAAGGTAGATCTTAGACTTGTTAATGTTTAGGATCATGCCTGAAGATTTCACAAAGTCGAAGAGAATGGAGTTTAGCTTGTTGGCTTCACGAGCTGTGGGGGTGTTCATTAGAAATGTGTCATCTACAAACTAGCTATGCAAAGGTGCTAGATGGATGTTATGTAGGGGCAGGCCTTTGAGGGAGCCTTCCAGAATTGCCATTTTGATGTAATGGCCTAGCCCTTCTGCCATCAACACAAAGAGGAAGGGAGATAGAGGGTAACCTTGTCTAATGCCCCTGGAGGGAGAGAAGGGTTGGGAGGGTGCTCCGTTAACCAGAATAGAAAAAAAGGCCGAGGAGGTGAGATTAAGAACCCATTTTACCCACTGTTTGTCAAAACCAAAGGATTTGAGCATGGAGTTTAAGTATTGCCAACTTAGTCGATAGAAAGATTTTGAGAGGTCAAGTTTGATGAGCATACTTGGGATCTTGGTAATTTTTAGAGAGTGGATCACCTCATTAGCCAAGATAACACTGCCCATAATTCGTGTACCTTCCAGATAGACTGCTTGTTCTTTGGAGATGATGAAAGGTATGATTGGCTTGAGACGAGTGGCAATCCCCTTTGTGATGATTTTGTACATGACATTGTAGAGAGATATTGGTCTGAACTACTTGGGATGAGTGACTCACTCCTCCTTAAGGATGAGCATGAGAAAGGTTGCATTAAGGGCAGAGACTACCTATCATGATGATTTGGATTCTTCAACAACCTGCCAAACCTCTTCCTTGATCAGGTCCCAGCAGTGATGGAAGAAGTCTATGGTGAAGCCATCTGATCCAGGCACTTTCCCTTGGGGCATTTCCTTTATGAAATGATCCACTTCTTCTTGGGTGATAGGGCACATTAGCGCTTCATTCTGCTCTAGGGTGACCAGTGAGGGTATGTGACTTTTTATTTTCTGAATTGCTTCCTCTATGTTCTCGTTGGTTTCTGTGAGAAGGTCTTTATAGTAGGTGTTGAGCTCCTAGTCTATTTGGGCATGTTCCCTTATAGGGTTACCTTGACCATCCTCCAGTTGGGTTATTCGATTGATGTATCTGCGGTGCACCATTGCTCGATGGAATAATTTTGTGTTTCGCTCGCCCTCTTTAAGCCATTCAACTCTATGTTTTTTACGCCATAGAATATATTCTTGGCTTTTCCACTCTTCCAGTTCTACTTGAAGTTCCTCTTATTCTTTCATTAGATCTGGGGTTCTGATTCCTGATATGAAAGTTTGTTGCAAGTCTTCTATTCGGTATTCAATTTCTTGCATTCATTGGAAAATATTTCCAAAGGTGAATTTGTTCTAGATCTTCAGTTGTTGCTTGAAGTTTTTGAGGCGTTGTTGGAATCTGTACATGTGAGTTCCATGGTCAATTTCATCCTTGGTCCACTAAGTTTGTGAAAGATGATGGAATTTCGGGTGAGAGAGATAAAAATTTTCAAAGTGGAAGGGCTTGGGTTTGGGGATGTTTCCCGGATCCAGACAGAAAGCAATGGGCCAATGATCCGAGCCCGGTTTTGGTAGTATGTTGGCTTCCATTGTAGGGTCCTCCTCTAGCAGGGTCTCTGCGACTAGGAAATGGTCTAAATGGAAAGCCACTTGCTGGTGGCCGGAACACCAATTAGACCAGGTGAATATGCCATTTCGGGTTTCAATATCCACCAAATTCAACTGTTCTATGGGGGATTTGAACTTGCCACTGTCTTGCTCCAGCATTTTGGTTCCTCCAGTTTTCTCCTCAAGCGTTTATATCATGTTGAAGTCGCCTCCCAGGACCCAGTTGGGCATATTTAGAAGTGTTCTGATGTGCTATAGTTTTTGTATGAATCTTTCCTTGTCTTGTGTGCTCTGTGGTCCATAAACATTTGTCATAACTCCTTCCTTGGTCGATCCTGTTACTATGAAGTAGACTGTGAGTGTGCCTATCGTGGAGAAGGGATGTTTCATCGTGAAAGTATTAGGGTTCCATATAATGGCTAAGATTCTGAAAGTCCCCAAGGAGTCTAAATGGAAAAAATCGTAGCCTCTCCAAGTTCTGTGGAAGATGGTTTCAGTCTCTATTCCAACACATTTTGTCTCTTGTACTAATAGAACATCTGGGTTTTCTGCTTTGATGCAGTCTCGTAGGATCCTTTGTTTGGATCTTTCGTTGAGTCCTCGGATGTTCCATGTGATTATCTTCATCATGATGAATGTAAGGAGGGGTGGAGGTATCCCTCCGAAATCCTTTGTATCTTTCCTGAGTTAAGTATTAAGTTTCCTTCTTCTTTGATAAGTTGTTGGGTTGATTTACGCCCCCTCCTTTTGTTTTCCCTTGGTGCTCACTTTGGTTCTATGCTTGGATCCGTGGCTATGCCCAATCTTGCCATAGATCCTGCTGTGGAGATTGTGAAGACATTGTGGACTTTACGGAGTTGGTCCAAAGGGATATTTTGTAGATCTTTTTGGTTGAGAGCTTCCTCCAGTTTTTCCAGGTCGATATCTTTTTCATCCAACTGCATCGTGGTGTCCCCATCTATTCCCATTTGATCAACTGGGATTGTCTCTTTGGTTTGAGTCGATGGGGGTTCAACCGATCTTTTCCCTTTTTCTTGATTTTTTGCTTGGTGAGGGTTTTGGATCTTGTCTTCTTCTGGTAGCTGAGTTAGTACATCATAGGATTTTTTGGTTGGAACTTTTGGGGCCACCCCCTGGGTCTACTTCTGTGGTGGGTTTTTTCCTCGGCTTGTGATGGTGGTGAATCCATCCTTTTGTTTGTTGTCACCAGCTTTGGCTCTTTGAGTGTTCAAGGGGAAGTCTCTAAAGAGGTGGCCATGCTCATGGCATTTTCTGCAGTGAAAGGGGATGTGTTCATAATCGATTGTTTGATTTCAGTCCTTGTCCTAATACTCTAGGGTGATTAATCCAGGTAGGGGTTTTGAGATGTCCATGTATATGCATATGCGGGCATAAGAGGTGTATTTTCTTAGCTTTGTGGCTTCCGGTGACTTTACATATCGCCCCACATTGTTCCTGATACCGATGAGTATTTCTTTGAGCCATAATTCTTGAGGTAGAGAGTATAGATGGATCCATACTGGTGCCATTGTGAAGTCCTCCTTTTCTGGGCTGAATCTATATGTCCAGAAGCGCAGAAACAATCTGGATGAGTTGTAGAAGTATGACCCGTTGTCAAAGATTCCATCCTTGTCTTCTCGGTTGTACAAGATGATTGTGAAAAAACCCTTGGAGCTAAGCTGAACTTCGTAGTCTCCTTTAGGGTTCCACTAGTCCTTGATGCATCATATGAGGTCACGTTCGGTTGGCCATAGTCCTAGAAACTTTCCTACCAGAGCATGCTCCATCATGAACTAGGTGTTCTCTCCTACTCTTGTTGAGCTGATGATATAATGGGGAGGTTTGTCCGTTTGTGGGATACACTTGCCTGGTTCCCACCCTCGAGAAGATTTTGTATGAGACGTACTAGGTTCTACATCCATTTCTTTCCTTAGCCCTTGTTCATGAGTGAGAAATTGATCTCGTAGATGTGACAATGGTTAAAAGGTAGGTATTTTGGCACGCGTTCCCTCCTTGTCGTTGGCCGTAACATTGTTGTACGAGGGGGGTTTCCCCCCCTCTTCCAGACTCATCCTGACTTCTCAGTCATCGCGTAGTTCCTTTACTAGAGCGATTCAAATGGCAGGTGTGGAGCAGGTGTGTCAGTGTAAGCAACGAGTGTGAAGGAGGTGTTGCAGAGCGCTAGGGTTTCACGCATTCTTTATCGAGGAGATTCAACCTGTTATGCCCAGAAATATCTATGTTAAAAATATTTTAATTTTATTTTAAAAATTAGTTGAGACAAATTTATGAGAGAACCCATCTATAACAAGAGAAATTATTTATTCCATGGGAAAAGTGAAAAATGGATAAAAACCACCAGGGTAAAAGTTAATGTTGTCCATGAGGAGAAGTGTAAATCTACTCCCAAGAGTGTGGGAGATTAGGAAACAAGCTAGCAAAAAGTTATGCCAATAATCCCAAGAGTTAGAGAGGAGACTAACTAGAAAAAGGAAAAGAAGACCTAGGAAGCCTATTATTATTCTCTTCTTGGTGAAACAAGAGGGGGGGAAAACAAGTACGATGTAGAAAGTACATTGTTGAGTACTTGTGAATCAAGTTTTGGAAATTACCTAGAAAGGGTTATTGGCATTTTCAATTTTTCTATGGAATAAAGAATTTGGCTAGGTGGTGACAAGAATAGGTCTCAGCTCTATGGTTGTGAGGAGTTGGACTCTCTCCTAAGTTTTCCCCCAATAAATCCTTGTTGTCCAAATATGTTTATCTACATTTGTTTTTATTTTTAAATTATTATCTCCCATAATTACAGTCATAGTTGGTTCAAGAAATCATTTACAAAATAGTTGGATACTAGCCTAAGATAAGATGATTTACAAAATAGCATGGATTTATTAGGAATATTACTTCTAATGGAAGGAAAGAAAAGAATCTAGGCCAATTAGTGTTCTTTAGTTAGACATTTCATGAGAATATTTGCAAAAGAAGCTTAGAGATTCTTATCTCATTATTTTATCCGCAACTAGGGAGAAATAGAAAAACAAGAACAATCATTGTATATGGTATTGAAACCCTAGTGAGGTGATTATTTTCCTTTCTAATATATTAAACTCTAATGTGAGTGAAATATTAAGTAACAATAAATATCTTCTTTTATTTTCATTGAAAACTGGAACGAAAACATTAGGTTGGTAACGGTAGCAAATGACAGTATATATGTATATTATTTATTTAAAGAGACATAATCAATGTGTTTGTAGTAGTAGCAAGTGGATACATGTATATAACTTCTGAAATTTCTAGAATGAAATAAGATAGACAACTTATTCTAACACCTAGGTATCTAAAGAAGAGGAATATCGAAGAGATACCGTAGTTTACTGGAAGAATATCCATGAAGAAAAAAATATTGACAAATCTCTTAGACAGAAAATGAGAGCTAGCATAATCATTGAATCCATAAATCTTTATGAAGACAGAGGGGTAAACTCTCTTTAAAAGACACTAAATGGAATAAGTATTTATTGTAAAATTAAACCCTGCTATACAGGGCCAAGCCAATAAAATTTTTATAGCAACGTCTTGTGAACAAATAGACTTTAAATAGAGTATTTACCAGTTATACATTCGACCTCCATGCACTGTAAGATAATCAAGTCGTTCAAAGAAATGATGGGTACACTCGGAGAGATAACGAGACCAGGGTAATACATCGTTTACCTCTAGAGGATTAACATCTCAAATGTGCAATCGTACACTACCACCGACCCATCGTTTCCATAATAGTTATTTTCGAGTGTCAAGCTAAAATTTGACGGCCAAGTCGAAACCCTATAACAAGGCAGGGACAGACACGATTTAGTTGTTGAAAGAAAAATGAGGGAATAAATGGAAACAAAAATAACCCTACCCAAATCTATATTATTGATATCGTTCCTAGGATGATTTGGGTAGAAAACCATTGTAGGGTTTCAAGCTTTTCCATGGTTTTCTTGAATTAAATCCTTTTCCCTGAACTTGTAAATGCAAACCTGAATCATACATGTGGTAGAGCCGAGGAAAACGGGTGAGGAGTATGGTAAACAATAATAAAACTCTGCAGTGAGTTGTAACCAAATGCATATGAACACTCACGGTTTGAACTGTGCATCTCAACAATGGAGACCCCATGTTAGGCTTATAATGTTTCCTTCTTCATTGAATTGTCACCAGACCCGATAAATCCTTCCTGCAATAACAAAATATATACACGGAATCGAAATGAGTAATATTGTAAATAAAAAAAAGAATACAATGATTTTACGAAACAAGATAGGTTTTAACATGCTAGGATTCATAGCCAACATGATGGCTCGTATGTTGGTGTATGAGACCCCTTGTTTGTGGGACGGTAAAGTCTATGGAGGTATACATACCCTACCCCCCTCTGGATTTGAACTTGTGACCTCTTAAGAGGAAACACATGTTCTTAACCATTAGGCTCACTCAGGCTGTATAAATTACTATAAATCTTGGTACAATTTTATAATATTCTATAAATTACTCAGTCTCATGTATATGACAAAATTGTTGACTGGAAAATGTATATGATGGAAGTGTTGGCTGCAAGATGTATATCATGGAACAAGCTGGACTATAGCTATCGATAATTAGTTGACCTCATATTAGTTTGTCCTTTGACAAAAAATATTTGCATAATATCTAATATTGGAACTAGGGAACAAAAAACATTGATTTTTATATAATAAAAAGTACCATATATGTCATGTTCTGATTTGGATAACAGAATGGAGGTCTTATTGTCGGCTTCACTATTCTCAATGTTTTATATGTTATCATATCCAAAATTTTTGGCCTTTTTGAATCATATATTTTTGGCTAGCATTAGTTCAAATGTTTGTTTTAGCATTTTCTGCTAGCTAAATTTATCCCAATATTTGATATGCTAGAGGCTTGTCTATTTATTATTATTATTAAGTACTTAATGTAAGTAAATCATGCCATGCTCATTCTTTCTTAAATGTTTACACTGGGCGAGGCCCTTGGACGGTTCTGACAGCCTTAAATGTTTACATAACAAGCCTCATAGCCTTAATTGTTTACTTGAAATGTATATCACGGAAAACTAAAAATAAATTTGAATAATTAATTGAATAAAATTTAACAAAACATTATCACATATTAATAATGAATACAATATTTAATATTAATATTATAGGATAGATATCATAAATTTAATTTGTAGTTTATTTATTAATATTAACATAAACTAGTATATACAAGTATATATCCATTTTAACTCTAGAGTCAAGAATGATCAATTTCTAGGTACAAACCGTTATTATCATAAACATAATTAAAATTCTAAAATTTCAAATTTACATTTAAAAAAGTTAGAAATAATATTGAATAAAATTTAAATAATTCTTTATACTATTGTTTAAGTAAAAAGTGTTATAGCATTATATAAATTACTATAAATCTTGGTACAATGTTATATTATTCTATAAATTACTGCGTTTCATGTATATGACAGAATTGTTAGGTGCAAAATGTATATGACAGAAGTGTTGGGTGCAAGATGTATATGATAATTCCTTGACCTCATATTAGTTTGTCCTTTGACCACAAATATTTGCATAATATCTAATATTGAAACTAGGGAACAACAAACATTGATTTTTATATAATAAAAAGTATCATATATGTCATGATCTGATTGGATAATAGATTGGAGGTCTTATTTCCTGCTTCGCTATTCCCAATGTTTTATATGTTAGCATATCCAAACTTTTTGATCGTATAAGGCCTTTTTGAATCATATATTTTCTTATGCATTGCTTGAAGGTGGATTAATGCTAGAATTAGTTCGAATGTTTGTCTTAACATTTTGTGCTAGCTAAATTTATCTCATTGTTTGATATCCTAGTGTATCCAAGGTTTGTCTATTTTTTATTATTATTAAGTACTTGACGTGCCACACATATTCTTTCTTAAATTTTTACACAACCAGAGGCCCTTGGACAGTTCTAACAGCCTTAAATGTTTATCTAAGTGGCCTCAGAGTCTTAAATGTTTACTTAACATATCACGGAACACGATGGACATGAAAAATAAAAACAAATTTGAATAATTAATTGAATAAAATTTAACAAAACATTATCACATATTAATAATGAATACGATATTTAATATTAATATTATAGGATAGATATCATAAATTTAATTTATAATTTTTTTATTAATATTAATATAAAATAGTATATACAAATATATATCCATTTTAACTCTAGATTCAAGAAGGATCAATTTCTAGGTACAAACCTTTATTATAGTAAACAAAATCTAAATTTCAAAATTTCAAATTTACAATTAAAAAAAAATAAAAATAATATTGAATAAAATTTAAATAATTGTTTATACTATTATTTAAGTAAAAAGTGTTATAACATTATATAATTACTACAATTTTGGTACAATGTTATAATATTCTCTCATGTATATGACAAAATTGTTGGGTGCAAAATGTATATGAAGCATTGATTTTTATATAATAAAAAATACCATATATGTCATGATCTGATTGAATAATAGATTAGAGGTCTTATTGCCGGCTTCGCTATTCTCAATGTTTTATATGTTAGCATATCCGTACAATCACTGGTAGAAAATCGCTGAAGGAGGTTCATTGTAGGAGGAAGCCTCTTCTAATTCGGTGGAAGGGATATCAGAGGGTAAATCTTCCCCAGGATATGGATTACTAATATAGATTGGAGGAAACCACAACGTTGGGCGATTCTCTACCAAAGAGGTCTTTGTTGGGCTAAATCGCTACCAGAGAAACTTTGCAATGGGAGAGGGGCACACAAGACAAGCCTGACTTCTATCAGGGGATAGATTGAAGAGGAAGGGTGCTTATATTCACATCTAAATCTCTATTAAAGGAGGCAAGAGAGGGGCACATTTGCTTCCTAAATTCTCTGTCAAGAAGGAGGCAAAAGAGGGGTGCATTTGCTGCCCGAATTCTCTGTCAAAAAGGAGGAAAAGAGAGGGTGCACTGTAAAACCGAATCGATCAAGGAGTGAGTGGTATGAAGGGGTTCTCTCAGCAACGCCTGAACTCCATCTAGGTAAGATAAGAGAGGGGCACACTCAACATATAGTTCCTTTCGTGGAGTGAGCCAGAAGGAGGGTGTGCTGGCGCAAGAAAGGATCAACCCAATTCAACACCATTAAATGACACAAAAGTCTGAGAAGAATCAGATTTAATCGTCAAATAATTCTTTTAAAACTTAAAAACGAAGGGATCTCTCCAAGAGGGATTAAAAACAAAATTTCTTCTAGCAAAGATCCAAATTCTCTTAAACTTGGAGCAAGGGAATTCACCCCAGATGAGAAATGAAATTAAGCATTGATCCCAAACCTTTAAAATGTGGAGCATGGGGATTCGCCAAAAAAATGAAGTTTAAGTAGCGATCCACATTCTTTTTAAAATGAATATCAATAGTAGTTTCAATTCAGAATCCCCATTCACATTCTGACGTCCATATTTTCATCCATTAGTAAATGAAAAAAAAGGAAAATTGATAATTAAATTTCAAGTTTGTAATGCATGCCAATGGCAGGGACCACCGAAGTTCGTAATCTATGCTCATACATAACATATATTATCAACCATTATTTATTCTAAATTCCAGCATCAAGAAGATTTCCAATTGATGTTAGAGATATAGTACAGTGACGACAAATTCTAAACTGAATATATATACAACTCAATATTTTACAAGTACAATTCTCAATAAAATATCGTGACCGGTGGCGAAGAATTCTTAAGCCAAAGAGGTTTTTTTTTAGTGGCGCTCCTTCTGATCTCCCGCTTGCTAATCGATGAGACTTCACCTTTACCTCCCATCCAATGCTAGGGGTACTCTTATTCCCGCTTAGCCCCCAGATCCGCAAAGGGGCCACACACCCATACAACCATAAATCCTTTAGCTCCCAATTCACCTCGCAAGGTAGAGCCACCACTCTCTCTCAAGCCAGGTATCCCAACTATAACAAGTAAAACCAGTCAAACATTTTGCAGCATAACTTTTTCCATAACCCTGTCATCCAATGTTCATATCAACCACTTGTTTTATAGAATTTTCCTATAACTCATCCCCACTTGCACAATTAATTCTCTTTTTAATTAAAATAATTTAGAATTATCTCCCCCTTACACTTGTCACCCTTTCTTCAATTTGCACAATTAAATCCACATTCTATTTTAATAAAAGTCAAATTCTCCCACCCATCCTAAAAACACTACTAAAATCACTCATGTTTGTCTCTTTATTCCTCTTATTTCTAATTAATGACTAATGCCTTTGTAAAACTAATTTGAATTAAAATATGAATCTTCTCCTAATTAGACTATTGTTAACTAGACTCTAGATTCATTTATATGCATACCAATTCCTTTATCTTTATTCCATTATTACCTTAAATTCCAATTTGGTAATTACTTGCACATATGTGTATTAAATCAATCTTTAGATTTATTTTATTTTCCTTGATTTCTTAAATTGATTTACTTCATCCCCTCATTATTTAATTTATAAATTTTGTTTTTAGTCTTCTTACTAACTTAGACTTAGGCTTAGTTAAATTTTTAATTGCAAAGGCTTAGACTCTTATAGGGATTATGATTAATAAATTCAATCCTTAATTAATTAATTAATAGATTGATTCAATAATGCTCAAGATTTTGCAAGGTTAATTATTCGCTCAGGGTTCCACAAGCCTTTGATTCAAATTTTTAATTACACTATGTTCCCTTCAAGACACACTTTGTACTCCAAGGGTGCCATGTGCCTTTGATTGGTTTTGGTAGTTTTCCAACCTTTGGATTCAACACTTCATTCGGGTGACCTTGTGATAGACTATGGGATTCGAAGGAATAGAGACCTTGCCTTATTCTGCGCCCCTTAGAAATCTTTGTGAGTGACTGTTCCAGTGTGCCCTCACGATATCGTGGACTTCTCAAACTAGGTAATCGGTAACCTACAATTCGAGCCACAATGAGAGTGCTAATAGGTTGTGGCAGGGATATTGCCACACCTCTCCCTCAATATATGGTCTATCGCGTAACTCATCTCCACGTGAACAATTAATTCTCTTTTTAATTAAAATAATTTAGAATTATCTACCCCTTACACTTGTCACCCTTTCCTCAATTTGCACAATTAAATCCACATTTTATTTTAATAAAATTCAAATTCTCCCACCCATCCTAAAAACACTACTAAAATCACTCATATTTGTTTGTTTATTCCCCTTATTTCCAATTAATGACTGACGTCTTTCTAAAACTGAGTTGAGTTAAAATAAGAATCTTCTCCTAATTAGACTATTGTTAACTAGACTCTAGATTCATTTCTATGCGTACCCATTCCTTTATCTATATTCCATTATTACCTTAAATTCCAATTTGATAATTATTTGCACATATGTGTATTAAATCAATCTTTAGATTTATTTTATTTTTCTTGATTTCTTAAATTGATTTACTTCATCCCCTCATTATTTAATTTATAAATTTTGTTTTTAGTCTTCTTACTAATTTAGACCTCGGCTTAGTTAAACTTTTAATTGCAAAGGATTAGACTCTTATAGGGATTATGATTAATAAATTCAATCCTTAATTAATTAATTAATAGATTGATCCGATAGTGCTCAAGATTTTGCAAGGTTAATTATTCGCTCAGGGTTCCACAAGCCTTTGATTCAAATTTTTAATTACACTAGGTGCCTTTCAAGACACACTCTGTACTCCAAGGGTGCCACGTGCCTTTGACTCGTTTTAGTAGTTTTCCAACCTTTGGAGTCAACACTTCATTCGAGCGACCTTGTGAGAGATTAAGGGATTCTAAGGAATAAAGACCCTGCCTTATTGTGCGCCCCTTAGAAATCTTCATGAGCGACTATTCTAGTGTGCCCTCACGACATCGTGGACCTCTCGAACTAAATAATCGATAACCTACAATTCGAGCCACAACTAGAGTGCTAGTAGGTTGTGGGAGGGATGTTGCCACACCTCTCCCTCAATATATGGTCTATGTGAATGACTCCTTCACTCCTTATGTGAGTCATATTAGCAAAAAATCGTCTCTTTGCATCCATCTACGAAACACTATCAATTATCCATAAACAACATCATAATATAATCGATCATATGTCACATATGCATAAATGCAATACTCAAACCAATACAATCCACTCCCTTACTTAATCTGGAGTCCAAGGAGGTCCATTGATGTCATCGACATCCTTAATCTGTCGAGTGTCCTGCACACTCACGTGAAACTCGTCAATATCATATATCAATACATATATATCAATAACATAAATCATAATCCATCAACCATCATAAGAATCCATAAGAGAAATAGATAACCATATACTATGCATTATTAATATATTATGTTATTAGTACTTTTGCAATGTATTAATTAATAATATATTAATTAATTAATAAATTACTATATTACTATATTAATATTTAATATGTTACATTAGGCCTAATACATTAATATTTTAATTTATGTACTACAACAATATAATAATTATAAAATATTGTTAATGCATTACTACTTTATTAATGTATTAAGATTTTATTATTTTACACTGTAAATTAATATAATAATGTATTACTTTATTATTATATTATTACTTTATCAATGTATTACTTTATTATCATATTATTACTTTATCAATGTATTAATTAATTAATGCATTACATTATTAATTTATCTATCATTTCATATGTTACATTAAACACTAATGTAAATTAATAGTTTAATTTATACATTTTTTTTTATATATTACATTAATGTATTAAAGTATTACATATTAATACTTTAATATAGTATGTTTACATTAATATAATACATTATATATTAGTACTTTAATTTATATATTAGAATAATGTAATAATGTATTATTAAATATATTAAAGTATCAATCATTAATATATTAATGTAATTATTACACTAATGTAAATGTAAATATAGTACATTAAAGTATTAATATATTAATGTATAATGTAATAGACCAATTTGATCTTAGTGGATGTTAATAATCATTATCATAATCATCATCATCATCATTACTAAATACGTTAATACATTACACTATCAATATATTACAATTAATATGTTACATTATATAATAATTATATAATGTAAATTAATACTTTAATTTTTACATTATTATTATATATTAAATTAATGTAATAATCAACTATTACATTAATTATCTATTAATATATTAATGGTGGTTCCCAAGACATTTAAGTGGTCAATTAGCAACAACCACTTTATAAAAAAATAAACGCCATTAATTAGGAAATGTGAAAAATGAGGCAAATGGGCTTATATCAACCACTTTTATAAAGTGGTTGTTGCTACTTGTATTTTCATATTATAAGAGTAGTACTATTTATCTTTTCCCAATGAAAACAAGAATAATGCTTCAAATTTACAAAAATGTTTGAAGTTTATATATGTAAAGTTTTATTTTTAAAATATGTTAAAATTTTGTATTTTGTTTTTCATTTTCTAATGAAATTATTCAAGTTTCAATATTGTGTTAAATATATTCATATAATTATTAGTACAAATTAAATTAGTAATTTCAATATTGTAGTTGTTGCAATAAGAACAACTTTATCTTGGATTAACTTTGTTTTATATTGAACTTCAATTTTATTGAAATAAGATTTTAAATGCATCATTATCTCAAAACATTGTAATCAATTTTTTTTAATATATATTATTGCGGCTTCCAACTTCATTTAATTTAGAAAAACTTCTACCTAGTGTCCAAATTCCAAATAAAATTTTACATATATCATTATCTCAATACATTGTAATCTATTTTTTTCAATATATATTATTGTGACTCTCAACTTCATTTTTCTGAAAAACCAGACTTTCGGATCCAGAAATTTACCTCCCTGAAGAGGTAATTTCTCTGGTGGGCGGGAGTAGCAGAAGGAAAGGCGGGTGCATATCCAAAGCGAACGGAATAGGTAGGAGTTTCTTCAGCTTCCGACCATTGTCAGGGGAGTGGAGGGGTGGTTATCGCCCTTTCTTCGTTCTTGCAGAGTTTTGTGATTGCCTCTGGGTCAGATCCCGATGATCGATGTGTTTGGGTCACTCTTCTGATACAAGATTGGGTTCTTGGTTTTTTTGCAGTGTATGCCACTAATCTATCTCAGTTCTGAGAGGGGTTGCCTTTGGGACTGTATAACCACCTCTCTCTTTCGGCGGTTTAGTGGATTGTGGGCGGGGATTTGAACATGGTAGAGTGCGAAGAGGAAAACTTCTGTCCAAGTTCCCAAGGTTATAATTATTTAATTGAAAAAAATTAGAAGATTGCCTTTCAAAAATAAAATTGATATAAACTTTAAAGTCGCTATCGGTACTCGACCGTATTCGTTGACTGTACCGAAATGAAAACCCATTACACAAATGTCATAGTCTCGATTCGGTGACATCTAATTTTCAAAGTTAGATATTAAAATATAAGCGAGGATTCCGGCCAGTGCGATATTCGTTTGATGCTACTCCAAAAATCATATGGTAAGCTTATGTTATGACTATGAGCTATTAGAAAATTGAAACGATACTTATTCAGGTAAAAGGTCTCTAAAATAGATGCTCCCTCTTAGATGCTCCCTCTCTTTAGTAATCTCTATGATATACCAGTCTTTAGACACTCTTAAGTAATCTCTATATACCAGTCTTTAGATACTCTTAAGTAATCTCTATGATCTGTTGGAAAAAAA
>ML819996.1:58829-82824 GCA_009831015.1 Picea engelmannii | reverse complement strand
GATCAAGAACGTTGGCAATGGTGGCAATGGAGAAAAACTTCCCGTCAAGGGTATATTGCTTGGACCCAATTTGTGACTGAGCTTTATGAACGCTTTGACATGGACACCAACCATTTGGGTCGTTTGACAAAGTTGAAACAATCTGGAACAGTAGAAGACTTCATAGTTTCCTTTGAGCGCCTAGCTTTTCGAACAGAGGGCATGACTGATGCTTTCTTTCGAGAGTGCTTTATCAATGGCCTCAAGGAGGAGATTCGGGCCCATGTCCTCATGGCTCAACCCTCGAGTTGGGTGGAGGTTACTAAAAGAGCTAAAGAAGCACAACAAGTTGTATCCTCTCAAAACCGAAAACCCTCCTTTATCCCTTGCCCTAAATCCATCACTCCCACTACTCCCTCCGCCCCATTAAAGATCCAAAAATTGACCAGGGCTGAAATGGTTGAACGCCAACTCAAAGGCCTTTGTTATAATTTTGATGACAAATATTTTTCGGGCCACAAGTGTAAGGAACAAAAGATTTTTATCGCCATCTCTAAGGATATTTCGGAAGAGGATGTTGAAACTCCCCTTGTGTCTTAGTCACCTGAAATCATTGACATAACCCCTCCTTCAGACCCTCCCGAAGTAGAACCCGTCATTTCCCTCAATGATCTCACTGGCTTTTCCACTCCCCAAACCCTCAAGTTAATCGATTACATCAAGCATCGGAAGGTCATCATTCTAGTTGATAGTGGAAGCACCCATAATTTTATTCATCGCCGCATTGCCCAAGAAACTCATTGCTACATCCATGCTATCAAAAATTTCCAAATCATGATTGCCAATGGTGGTTCCATGAAATATGGAGGGCACTGTGAAAATGTGTGTTTCCAAATCGGTGACTACCACCTAAAATCCCATATGTTTGCTATCGACATGGGTGGTTGTGACATTGTGTTGGGTGCAGACTGGCTAAGAACTTTGGGTCCCATTCTCATGGATTTTAATACATTAACCATGCAATTCGACCAGGAAGGCCACCAATATAAATTCCAAGGCATCACTACCGGTTCACCTGAGGTCATTAGTTCCCATCGCATGGAAAAGCTGCTCAAAAAAGGTCATTCTTGTGTCATTGTCCAACTCCATGCCATACAAGCAACAGAGACACCCTCGGTGTCGCAGGACCTCCAAGCCCTCCTTTCTAAACATCAAATGGTATTTTCCACTCCCCAAGGACTCCCTCCTTCCCGCGGTGTTCATGATCATTCCATTCCCCTTGTACCCGGAAGCTTTCCTCCCAATATCCGTCCATATCGCCACCCCTTTTCACAAAAAAATGAAATTGAGAAAATGGTCCAGGAACTCCTTAATGCGGGCGTTATTCACCCTAGTACGAGCCCTTACTCTTCTCCTGTAGTCATGGTCCTGAAGAAAGAAGGTTCTTGGAGAATGTGTCTTGACTTCCGTGCCCTCAACAAACTCACCATTAAAGACAAATTTCCCATTCCTGTCATTGATGACCTCCTGGATGAATTGAGTGGCGCCCAATTCTTTAGTAAACTTGATCTTCACTCGGGCTATCACCAGATACGTATGAAAGAGGCAGACATTCCCAAGATGGCCTTTCGCACTCATGAGGGCCACTATGAGTTTTTGGTCATGCCCTTTGACTTGTGTAATGCCCCCTCCACCTTCCAAAGCCTCATGAATCATGTCTTTCGTCCCTTTCTCCATCATTTTGTCTTAGTTTTCTTTGATGATATCCTCATCTATAGAAAAACCTGGACAGACCATCTTACTCATGTGGATCAAGTTCTCCATCTACTCTCTCAGCACCAACTTTTCCTGAAACAGTCTAAATGTGCTTTTGGTGCCTCAGAAGTAGAATACTTAGGTCATCTGGTTGGCAAGGATGGCGTCAAGGTGGATCCGAAAATGATTGAAGCTATGCAAGACTGGCTGCACCCAAAGACTCTCAAAATCTTGCGTGGATTTCTGGGCTTAATAGGGTATTATCGAAGTTTGTTAAGAACTACGGAAAGATTGTCGCACCTCTCACTACTCTCCTCAAAAAGAACTCTTTCACCTGGACTCCAGCCGCTGCTCAATATTTTCAAACCTTGAAGATGGCCATGTGCACCACTCTGGTTCTGGCCCTTCCTGATTTCACAAAGACCTTTGCGTTGGAATGTGATGCCTCAAGGAAAGGAATCAGCGATGTCCTTATGCAAGAGGGTCCACCTTTGGCCTTCACCAGCAAGCAGTTGTCTGAAAGGAATCTGGGCAAACCCATTTATGAAAAGGAAATGGTGGTTATTCTGCATGTCATTGATCTGTGGCGCCCTTATCTCTTGGGGCAATGCTTCCAAATTAAGATTGACCATCAAAGCCTCAAGTACTTTCTAGAACAACGCATTTCCTCCTCAAAGCAACAAAAATGGGTGACTAAGCTCTTTGGATATGATTATGAAATCATTTACAAGAAGGGAAAAGACAATGTAGTGGCGGATGCACTGTCCCGAAAATATGAAGAAGAAGGATCCCTTTTTTCTCTTTCCTTCATTGTACCTGATTAGCTCCAAGCTGTGCGTCAGGAATGGCTTCAAGATCCCAAAAGTTTGCATCTGATCCAACAATTGCAGACCAACGCTCTGGCTCCCCTAGGGTACTCTTGGCTCTAGGATGAGCTTAGATACAAAGGTCGTTTGTATTTAAGTAAACAATCAAAGCTTAAATCCACGGTACTTTCTGAGCTTCATGCTACACCCATAGCGGGGCACTCAGGGTTCACCAAAACATATGACAGGGTCAAATGTTCTTTTTTCTGGGATGATATGAAACAGGACATTCATAATTTTGTCGTTGAATGTGAGGTTTGTTAATGCAACAAGGCAGTCAAATATCCGGGCACACTACAACCACTTTCGATTCAACCTGCTATTTGGAAGGATATCTCTATGGACTTTATTACCGGCTTACCCAAATCGGGGAATAAATCAGTCATAATGGTGGTTGTGGATCGCCTTTCCAAGTATGCTCATTTATGCGCTCTTCAATACCCATTTACTGCATCCACGGTGGCTCAAATTTTCA
Organism: Picea engelmannii; assembly: GCA_009831015.1. NCBI lineage: Eukaryota > Viridiplantae > Streptophyta > Pinopsida > Pinales > Pinaceae > Picea > Picea engelmannii. The sequence continues at coordinate 79,749 of ML819996.1, read as the reverse complement.
TGGACCAGATCTTCAAGCTTCATGGCATACTGCACTCTATTGTTTCTGATCATGACCCAACTTTCACAAGAAATTTTTGGCAATAATTGTTTAAGCTACAGGGCACCCAATTGCATCTTAGCACAGCTTATCATCCCCAGATTGATGGTCAAATGGAAGTTGTCAACAAGTGTTTGGAAACATATCTGAGGTGTTTTACCTCTGAAAAACAACATCAGTGGGCTCAATGGTTACCCCTAGCCGAATGGTGGTACAACACTTCCTACCATACAACTACTCGCATGACTCCTTTTGAAGCGGTATATGGACAGAAGCCACCTTCAGTTCTCTCATACTTACCGGGTACCTCGAAGGTCCAGGCGGTTGAACAAACACTCACAATTCGAGAGGATATTCTTCGTACCCTTAAAGAGAACTTGGTCATGGCATAGAATCGCATGAAGCAACAAGCAGATCAAGGTCGCTCTGAACATCAATTTGCAGAAGGGGATCAGGTGTCTATGCGACTACAACCATACAAGCAAACTTCTCTCAAGGCCGAGCATTGTCAGAAACTAGCGCCCAAATTTTATGGTCCTTATACAGTTCTCAAGCATGTGGGACAAGTCGCATATCAGTGAGCTCCGCCCAGTCAGTCGAAGCTACATCCTGTTTTTCATGATTCATTCTTAAAGAAGGTGATTGGAACTAGGTGCCAAATTCAAACCAACCTTCCAAAGTTAGCTGAAGAAGGATCCATTTGGCTACAACCAGAAGCAGTTTTGGACCAGCATGAGCGTCACCTGCGTCAGAGAACCATCAAGGAAGTGCTAGTCCAGTGGAAAGATACGACCCCAACAGATGCCACTTGGGAACCAGCTACCATTTTGCAGCAGTTTCCACATCTCAAGCCTTGAGGACAAGGTTGTTTTTAAGGGGGCGGACATGTTAGGGTCCTAACCCACACATAGGTAGATCAATATATTCGGATGTAATAAAGGTAAATATTAATAAGGCCTTTCAATAAAATAGAATAAGGCGGGTGTAAGAAGACCTAATAGAAGCTTCTGCTTCTAGAAGGATCTTCCTCTAGATGCTTCTCTTGATAGACATATTTAGTATAAATAAGGGTCAAGGGTATGAAAACCCTAGCTTGGAGATTATTGTAACAGAGCGTTGCTCGACTAGAGGTTGCCCCCTCGAAGAGGCCCGTGAACATTGCTTTTTGAATCAAAGTGTTATTTTTGTTGTTGTTCTTATATCATTTCTGTGTTATTGTGGAGACTATGCTGGTTATATTACTGTTATTCTGCCATTTCTAGCATTTTATTTATGTTTTGCATATTTATTATATCTAGTATATTTCAATCCTTTCCCCTTCCTTCCACCCAAGAATATATAAGAGATAATAAAACTTTACATCAAATTATCACCATCAACCAACCATCACATAGAACCTGATAATGCTTCCTGAGACTTCTTCAAATTCTGCAATTCTTCACTTCTTGGAATACTTTGATCCTATAGATAATATTACTCAGTGTATTCTCTAAATCTCCTCCAAGTTTCACTCCTTGAATCCTCCCATAAAAGGAGTTATAGAGAAAATGGTAGACCTTATTCAATTCTGGTTTATTCAGGAGAGCGAACTTGTACAACATGTTTGCTCTCACTATTTAACATTGGATTCTGAAATTCGTACATAGGAAACTACAACCCGTACTCTTTCCAATGAAATTGGTATCACTTCATTTGGATTCTCTATGAAGATGTTATGATTGTTTTACCCAGAACACATCTTTATGACTAGCTTCAGGACTAGTCAAAAACCTTATATTCCACAGAGTGTATCTCCAAAATTGTAGCAACTAAAGAGATGAAATTTTTACCATAGGTACCTAGATATGTCTTCTCAATAGCCTCTGAATGTCACCATCTGAATCATTCTAGAAACAAAGTTATAGCGAAAATGGTAAGATGGAATGTAAATAACATACCTTAGAACACATCACCAAAATACTTCATCCTCCCTTGAAATTCGACCTTCCTTACTTCAAATTTCTTCAGAAATTTGACTTATATCTCCTTGTTCATTAATAAACTTGTGTGTGTTTAAAAATTAATGTATAATGAGATGTATTTATACCCTTTATGTCACTTCATTTTAGCATTAGAGCCAACATGTAGTTTTTGCTTCAATTCACATTGTCATCTTCAAAAATTCATTTATCTTCAATCGTGAGGATCCATGTGACGTGACACATACCACCGGAAGAGGAATGACTTACACTATCCATCCATGGGTTTTGTATCTACATGTATAATTTCCTTCATGTCTATCTACTTCGATCAACTGTGGGGTCCAAAAGCCAATGGCTAGGGTTGACATCAATGACTACAACCAATGACTAGGGTTGACATCAATGACAACAACTAATCTTCCAACAATCTCCCCCTTTTTCATTGATGGAAACACTCATTCTCCCCCTATCATCATGATCCCAATTTCTCTCCCCTTTTGACATCAATGGAAAAGGGTGGGGTTTCTCCCCCTGATTTCAATGGCATAAGGTGACCTTCTTCTTTGGGGTTTCTCCCCCTGAACATCTAGCAATCAATAATACTCCATCCTTATTTTTGATCTTTGGGACTTTTTATTCCTTGGAATATTTTTGTGTGGCTTTTGTCTTCTCTCTCTTCTTCATGTCTAGGATGTATATGTTGTTTGGTCTTCTTGTTGCAGTTGCAACCAATCTTCCTGAGTTATTTTCTCTGATTTTACATTTTCCAGAGTCAAACTTAAGAGTATATCCTTGATCACATATTTTGATGACACTGAGGAGATTATGCTTCAGATCTTCAACCAATAGGACTTTTCATGCTTTCACATTTTCACTTCCAAGCTTTACAGTTCCTTTTCCTAGTATTTTGGTAGGTGAGTCATCTCCAAATGAAACATTTCCACCCTTTTTCTTCAAGATGACAAATTTGCTTTGATCTCCGGTCATATCAGATGAGAACCCACTGTCTATGAACCATTCATCTTCTTCTTTGCATTTTTTAGTGACCAATGATATTCGTCAATTTTCATTGTGTGGAATTTCTTTCATTTTCCATGTTGTAGTTGGTATAGGGACATTTGGCATTGGATTATCTGCCTTCATCTCTCTGCAATCTCGTGCTTAGTGACCAAGATTATTTCACTTGTAGCATACAATATTTTGATCCATTAATGATCCAGGTGGATATCGGTGGCCACCCACCTTTTCCAGCTGGCTCAAAACAACTTTCTAGCAATTTTGATAATTTACTATTTTTAGCAGTTTTCGGGTCCTGAACTTCTGGAGCCATTTTGAGGCCCTAAACAACTTTTTTTGGGGTATGTTGTTGTTGCAAAATTTCATATAAACCTTTCCAATGGGCTATCATACCCCTAAAACGGAGATCGTATGCAAAAGTTACGACCCCGGGAAGTTGATGTACTGACTTACCCAAACGGGGCCCACATGACTTTTGGTGCTTCATCTCCTAGGGTTAGGTTTTTGGATGTTTAGGGTTTTTGAAACTCTTGTTTATTATAAAAAGGCTTTGAGAGCCTCATTGTAATCATCTTCTTGCGAATGAGCGCAGTGGTCACATCTCTTCTCATAGATAAGCCGCCACCATTCCAGCAAGCTTGTTTTCCGCTGCATTTTACAGTTTCAACTTATTTCATTATTGAATAGAAAACCAGTTTTATTGTATCTATGTTATTATGTGTTAAGCATCTGGTAATAATATATAGTCGTTTCGTTCTTTTCATAAAATCCGAATCAATTAATGGGTCAAATGGATTATAATTTATTTTGACAAGTCTGCGAACATTTCCATATATACTATTTGCACCATTCATGTATCTTGCGTAGTTATTCCTTTCATTGATTCTACAATTGATTGCCTTGGGTCCAAAATTTCCACAAGTATAACAATGTCCAAGAAAGAAATTTTGATACCTGGGAGTAAGTGATCTTCTTTGTGGAGTGGTTCATCTAGGTTCATGATCTATTCTTATGTAGTTTCCTTCATAATGATTGCTTTCATACCTGATGGAAGAGGATCTTCTTGACGTCTCATTCCTTTTGAATTCTACTCTTATATCTTGTTGTTCAACCTTCTCTGAAGTGTTGGTTTCATCCTTTTCATCTTCCTTCTCTTGTTTTGTTGTCTTCAAACTGTCATTGTATCCTAGTCCTGTATTTTCGTTTGGAGATCTTTGACTGCTACGGATATCATCTAATTTTCCAGTGCTTTTTTCGACTTATTCAACTTTTCTATTGTCAATAGTAGCTCCCCTTTTGTATGATCCAATTCTGATTTCAATTTCTCATAATCTTCTAATTGTTACTTCAAGCTATGAATGGTCTTTTCAAGCTTGTAATCCTATTCTTCACAACTACTCAATTCACCTTTTAGTATTATGTTTGCGTTTCTAAGCTTGTTATTTTCAGTTTCAACATGCTTCAACTTTTCAAGATTCTCATCTTCTTGTTCACTCTCTACTTTGTATTTGTATCCCCAAAAGGAGTCAAGGTTGGTTTCTTCATCTGAATCTTCTTCAGAAATGATTTCTTCTTCTTTAGAACTCTTGTGATCATCATCATGGGTTTCTTGGGTTATGAAGAGGACTTCTCCTCCATCATTATATTATTCATCACTCTCATATGAGGAGATGTCATCATCCTTGTAGTAGAAGCTCTTTTTATTGTTGAGACTTCTCTTTTTATAGTAGCACTTTTCAGCAATATGTCTTATTCTACCACAGTTAAAGCATTTGAGAGGAGACTTATTGTTGGCAGAAGGCCGAAGTGGGAAAGAAAGCATGCATAAAGAAGAATGACAGCTGGAAGAGAAATCGTGGGAAAAAAAGCGTGCAGGAGGAAAGCGACAACTAGAAAGAAGCATATCACGTGTGCATGCAAGAAGGAGGCGACAACTAGAAGGAAGCAACAAACGCATGCAGAGAAGGAAGACCTAATGACAGTAGGGTTAGGGTTTTTGTAAGGTTTTTTTGTAAGTGGCTGAAGAGGCCAATAGATATAAATATAGATACGTAGGTATCATACAAGAGTTTAGAAAAGTTCGGTTCGCTACCTACGTAGAGTCCAATTATCTTTATGTAATATTTTGATGAGAGAACTATTTTTGTAAGCAATTGAGCTAAGAGGAAGATAGAAGGTAGATCTCAAGGATTAGATCATAGGCCAAGGAGCCTGGTGTGATCTAGTTTGACTCATAGAGATCTTACTCATCTGAGGAGAGTTGTAAGAGTGAGGCGTGAGAATTGAAGAACTGCAATAATAAGAGAGCCAAGAGCCAAATCTTTGTGGACGTAGCCCAGAAGGGGGTGAACCACGGTAATACCTATGTCATGTGATGAATGCATGCATATCTTTGTCATAGTTTTAGTAGTTAAATGTTATGTGCAATGAATGAATGAGTTATTATATTGCTTGGTTAATTGTTATGGGAAGATAACGAAAAGATACCACGGAGGTTAAAATATAAAAGAGGATAAAAGTAGTTTGTACTACAAATAATAATTAATGGCTCAGAATATAGATCCCCTATCTCATGCTCAATCCTAGGCTGTAAACACCTGAGTCTTACAACCACCAATTTAAATCTATCTCGGGTGAGACTGCGCAGTGCATTATGTGTACTATGTTTCCTTATGGCTTACCAGAAGGGCCAATAGCTTTAGGATTTGTTGGTACCCTTAAAGATATGAACCATGGGTCTACGACGAAGGAAGTAGAGAGAAGCCGTCGATCTTAACCAACAAATGGTTTCGTTGTCGTGTTAAGAGGAACAAGAGAGGACTGAGTAGATGAGATAGAATGCATGAGAAAAGAATAAGTGAAACCAGAATACCATTGAGCCATTAGAAGGGAATGTTGAGACCATGGAACCCCACGAAAGCAGAAATTGAAGGCTGGTTGAGAACTAAAGAGCTAGAGTTTACCCAGAAAGATAATAGAAACCTTAGCATCACACCTCGCAAATATCTGGATAAATACATGTTTACGGATTTACACGAAGTCTTTTTCTGTGGTTTTCCCCACCTACTATAGGAGTGGATACTAAGGTTGAAAGATAACCATGCGACGAACCGGATCCGACGGTTAGATTGGACCCTAGTATAGATTGAGCAGTTACAACAGGTGAACAACCAATTCACCCGCGTAGTCGACTTTTGGCTTGACAGTATTGTGGCAAGCTTCATCACAGAGTTTGCAGTTGACACGACGAAGTCATACAGTGCAGCAGAGAAGGAATTTTACGCAGACCTCACAAAAGTTACATTCAATCACTGTATACTTCTATTAAAATACTGTTATATAACAAAAGTGTAATGACAATGGAAGCAGACAGCTAGAATTCACTGCGTGCATGGGGGAAGGGGGGAAGCACTGACAGAGGAAGGATAAATGGATGAAGGTGAGGATAAAGGAAAGAAGGAGGAGGAATTCTTGGACTCGATATTGATGGATGACGACCAGCTTAAGTGGATCTTGGTGTCACCAGGAATGACGCGTAGCAGAGTACCCTACCAATATAAGGTGAATACTAAGAAAAGAGTCGTAGCCGCGAGGGAGGCCTTGGAAAGTGATGAAGAAGAGGTAGAGGATCTTCGGGCTATGGAGCAGATTGAGGAAATCTTGCGCGCAACCTATGAGAGGGAAACAAGAGGCCCAAGAACAGGAGGAGAAGATATCCATCATTTCCATATTAATGTCAGTGTGGAACCCATAAACCCATGTGCGACCAATACACCAAAGAGAACACCATCATTTAGACAACCGAAGTTAAGAGGAATTTCGATAGCAAGAAGTACATCTCCCACAGGAGCAACAACTGGAGGAGCCAGTTTAGGCAGTACTAGTCAAGTATCTACACCGCGCGACAAAAGTAGAAATTCATTATTTAGAATGGTAGGACACGACCCCATGATCAGATTACCAGAATTTTGAGGAGAAGCGGCAGAGGACCCTAAGAATCATTTATTCATTTGTGTAAATATCTAGGAGGAGAAACAAATCATTGATGAAGATATCAAACTTGCGCAGCTAGCGATCACACTGAGAGACCGCGCACTAGACCGGTACATGATGAATGGGAAAGAAACACCACCATTCAATCAAGCCCTATCTCCATACAACATTGCCCAGCAGTAGTACAACACTACGTAGAAACCATACAACAACGCATAACCAAAGCACAACCCGATGCAACCCCAATATAATATCGCACAGTATAATCAGGCACCACCATATAACGCGTCAAGAGGGGGCCGAGCAAGCTAACGAGGAAGAGGACGAACCAAAGGAGGTTTCAGGCATCGCAGAGGACCAGTCACATGTCAAAACTATCATCAACCGGGACATTATGCACAGGAATTCCCACTGCTGCCAATGACTTGTATGTATTGTCATGCATCGGATCACAAGACAGAGGAATGTCCAACACTATTAGTAAAGATCCAGTAAAAGAGGAACCAAAACAATCAGAATGTTCAATGGATTTTAGCCTAAGAAAGGGAGGATGGATGGAACATCAATACAGTCACTCATGGCAGAACAAAGACAGGAAACGATGCAGTCCGACAAGATCCCGCACAGAACCAATGGGTAAAGAAGAACATCGAACCAAGGAAGCAGTTCAATGTGCCCACAGAAAGGGATCCTTTTAAGGAAGCAAGACAAGAATTTCAGAAGGTGGACACCGCGTCGAATTCCACTACACAACTAGCCCATGAAGCCCCAGAATACGAAATTTCGTCAGCATTGGTTCATACCAAAGGAATGCCACCCGAGGGACAAGTAAGTACTATCAAAGAATTTTTCATCCATGCATAAAAATGTTAAGTGATCCTACATCTGTGAAAATATTGCAAAACATCCTAGAGAAATGTAGCAGCGAGACGGAACAAAAGCTAGAATCAAAATTTGTCAATCATCTACACACAAGAAGAAGAACAAGTAGGGAATTTAGATTGAATGCCAACATTGGGGATTTCAATATGGGAGATATCATATTGGATCTAGGATCCGAAGTGAATGTGCTACCCAAGAAAACCTGGTGCATGGGAAAGCCAACATTGGGATATTCAAATGTCCAACTAAAACTAGCAAACCAACATAGGGTCCTACCAATAGGGAGACTGAAAGGAGTAATAGTAGATATTGATGGTGTGTGCACTAAAGAAGATTTTGAATTCATCAAAATAGTAGATGGCACAACACCATACCCATCACTACTCGGTCTGGATTGGGCGTTTGACAACCAGACCATAATTAATTTGAAGACAAGGAAAATGACATTTAAATCCAGAGATTACAGGGTCATAGCACCACTAGATGCATCAGATGGGGAGAGGTTTGTAGAACCCACTTGCCTGGACTTAGAGGAAATCGGCCAGTTGTACATAACAATTATGTGCGAGGAGGATTATGTAAACCCAACTGTAGACGGCATACTCAGTTGGCGTAGTATTACTTCATGCACAATAGATTCAGACACTGAGTTGGAATACTGGCAGCAGAGACTACACAAAGTATCCACGAGAATATGTGCAAGAATAGACCGCGCAGTACGATGGATAGGCATAGAAATCAAGGAACCGCCCAGTTTCCACGGACTAAATGATTTGGAAACATTATTGACAATATATGAAGACGAAGTACTAGAGAACTAGAGGCTACTAGCATTGGATTTATCACTCAAGGCCACACCCGTGAGATGATGGGGCGCACACAAGGAGACTATCACAAACTGGTACCAATGTAAGCGGTTACTGCACATAAGGTTTGGCGCAAAACAAAAAAATAGCAAACAACGAAGATATGAAGGACTAGGGACACTAGCGAAACACTTGGAGGAATGTGAAATGTTGTGGAAAATGACACCACCAGAGGAATGGCCTCACCACTTCATTCACACATTAGAAGGCATACCATTGAACTGGTATACAGATCAGGAACTGCGCAAAGGAACTACAAAATGGACAACATTGCAACAAAACTTTACTGATACTTTCTCATTCGAGCATGAGAACCCCAACATAGATTCATCCCTAAAACAGATCAGAGGAGTCACATTCATTGAAGAACCAGAAATATAATTTATTACTAAAGAGAAGCAACGAAATAAGCAAGCACTCAAGGAACTATTTTCATGTTACCATGTACACAAGGAAGCACCTAAAGAGAGATTGATTAGACAGTGACCATATAGACTGAACCCCATATATAAACAAGAAGTAAAAGAGGAGATCGACCAGATGCTTGAAGCCGACATAATTGAACCAGTCGAGGAATTAGAATGGATAAGTCTGATGGTCGTACAAAACAAGAAACAAGGAAGAGGGATTAGGATATGTGTCGACTTGAGGAAATTGAACGATGCATGCCTACACGACCCATTCCCTACACCGTTCACGGATGAAGTGCTAGAGAATGTGGGGGGACATGAAGATTACTCATTCATTGATGGATTCTTAGGGTACCATCAGATTAAGATAGCAATGGAGGACAGATACAAGACCACGTTTGCAACGGAATGGGGATCTTACCAATATACAGTCATGCCATTTGGACTGAAAAATGCACCAGCAATATTCTCCAGAGTGGTTATCATAGAATTTAAAGAATTCATCCATTAGATTCTCGAAGTATACCTAGACGACTGGACAGTCTATAGTCTATTGAAAAACCATGTGGAAGTTTTACGCTTGATGCTAGAATGATGCAGACAGTGTCAGATATCACTAAATATAAAGAAATGTATATTTGGAACACCGTTTGGGATACTATTGGGCCATATAGTATGCAAACAAGGGCTATTGGTCAATCTGGCAAAGATTGCAGTCATCGTTAATTTACCAGTGCCAAAAACAGTCTATCAGCTACGAGTGATGTTAGGACACACAGGATACTATCGGAAATTCATCAAAGGATATGCATAGATCATGTCACCAATGGAAAAACTATTAAGGAAGGATACAAAGTACCAATGGAACAACGAGTGTCAACATGGTCTGGATACCCTGAAGAAAAATATGGTCACTGCATCGATATTAGTATTTCCAGACTGGGGAAAGGCATTCCATGTGCATGTAGATGCATCAACGATAGCACTTGGATATATCTTAGTGCATCCAAGAGCAGGAGACTTGGATCACCTGATAGCATTCGCAAGAAGAAAACTATCTGATTCAGAATAGAACTATAACACAATGGAAAGAGAAGGCCTAGCTATCATTTATGCACTTTATAAGTTCAGACACTACTTATTGGGAAAACATTTTAAGATGTTTACAGATCACTCGGCCCTAAAATACCTAGTCAACAAGCCAGTGTTGGGGGGGATAATCTGTCGATGGTTATTGTTATTTCAGGAATTTGACTTCGAAGTAATCGTCAAACCAGGAAAACTAAATGCAGGACCTGACCACCTATCACGGTTCACAAATAGAGAAGAATCCACGAACTTAGAAGACAACTTTCTAGATGCACAGTTATTCTCAATAATATTGTTGATGACTACTTCACAGAGATCATCTAGTACTTGAGTACAGGTACCGCGCCGCAAGATTATACCACCACAGAGAATAATAACTTGGTAGTTCGCGCAGCTGACTATCAACTGATCGCATGACATCTATATAAAATGGGCACATATAACATCTTACGAAGGTACGTGTTAGAGCATGAACAACCAATAATTTTAGAAGAAGCCCATGAGGGATTGGAAGGAGAACACTATGTAGGAAAAGGGACCGTGTAGAAGGTACTTTGTGCATGATTATGGTGGCCAACGATTCATAGAGACTCGAAAGAGTACTGTCAGGGATGCAATGTCTGTCAAAGGGTAGGCAAACCCAACAGAAGGGACGAGATGTCGTTACGACCGCAAGTGAAATTATAGGCATTTGATAAATGGGCAATAGACTTTGTGGGACCAATTAACCCACCAGCCAAAAGAACAGGAGCAAGATACATCATCACCGTGATGGAATACCTAACAAGGTGGGCAGAAGCCTTACCAGTAAAAGACTGTAATGCAGAGACAGCTACACACTTTTTATTTGAACAAGTAATTACTAGGCTTGGGTGCCCAAGAGTTTTTATGAGCGACCAAGGAACACATTTCATAAATAGCACCATCAGCACGATGCTCAAGGAATTTGAATTTCACCACCAGAGAAGCAAACCGTATCATCCGCAGGCGAATGGAACAGTAGAGGCCTTTAACAAAATTCTAGAGAACGCATTAACAAAGATCAGTAACGTCAACAGAGACGACTGGGACCTCAAAGTACCAACAGTATTATGGGCGTATCGGATGACATGTAAGAAGTTGACAGGGCACACACCATTCAAACTCATCTATGGCCAAGAAGCAGTAGTGCCATTAGAATTTTTAGTACCCAGCTTACGCGTAGCTGCTATCACACAAATGACAGAATGTGGTACAATACAAGAAAGACTAAACCAGTTGTTAACAATGGAGGAAGACCGAATCCTGGCAGGATTCCATCAAGAAGTGCAGAAGGCCAGAGACAAAGCATAGCACGATTGACACATTAAAAAGAATACTTTCACGGAAGGAGATCTAGTATTTCTCTATGATAGCAAGTCATTTCAGCACCCAGGAAAGATGAGAATGCATTGGTTAGGACCATAAGAGGTCAAATTTGTAACAGACGGTGGAGATGTACAGTTAATAGATTTATCAAACGTAGACCTCAGAGGAATGATCAACAGGAGATGACTAAAGTTGTACAAGGACAGTCGACCACCCACCGTGCAAAAAAAAAAACCCGAAAATCCACGAAAAAGCCACAGAACGCTCGAAACATGAATGCAGTAAAGGCAAGGGTAACAGTCACATGCCAAAGAAAAATGAACAGGAAATGGAAAGAAGGCAAAAGCAGGATGACAGGACAATACTAAGAAGAATTAAGGCACGACAAGGACTGATGGAACATCACATTAAACACGCCAACTGGAAACGGAAAGATAAGCGTAATGGCAAGTACAAAACTGTCGTAAATGCATTGAACCCACAGTTATGGTGCATTAATCACATCATGGAGGAAGCGTCCTCAATAAGCTCCATGACAAGCTCATACAACATGTGATCATGGAAGCAACTTGTCTATTCATGAAAGGAGAACAGAGAGAGAGCAACAGTAGCTCGAACGAACAGAGCAAGACCACAGTCCTCTAAAGTCAGCAAACATTCGAACCTCAACACTATGGTACCACCAAAGTCCATTGAACTAGGCCTGACAGCCAGATCGACCAGAGTTCAAACTAGGTCACGAGGACCACTGGAATAAAATGAGTGACAAAAACTGGAGATCATCGATATCGATGAGATCCCATCCCTAGAGATACCAGGGGTGAACTCTACACCATTACTGGAGGAGATTCAACATCCACAAGGAGAGGAACTGGAAGAGGACACGCCAACAGCTGCGCAGGAACCTCAAAACGAGGAAGCGAAACCCCAATAGGAAATGCAACCAGAAAGCACTGAACCATCCATGGAAGGTAACAACATGGAAAAAAATCAAGGATAAGCAGGGCAACTAGACGAGTTGCAGCTACCTGTTATAACCCTAATTTTCACCAGACATACTTACCTAACATCAGGCCATCTCATATGCCTTCTTTGCCAAGCCAGTACTGAACAACTCTTCTTAAAAACACCCTTTTTAAAGGCCCACACACCCTGCTCCACTACAACCCATGTGTACACTCTAGCTGACCCACTACAGCCCACGTGTACCTACAAAAGCATGAACAATGGAAAGTTACTGACGAAACACACAGTTTTGGGTAAGTTAACTAAACCTTTCGACCATCCATGGTCAGTCATTAGACTAAATACCTAGCTTCTTCTAGCCTATAAAAGAAGGGGTAGGGGTCCCATTTGAAAGGAGGAGAATAATAGTAAAGAAACTCTACCCGAATTAGCAGTCCCCTTGCCTCAACTTTTGCAACTATTGTGTGAAGAGAAGCATATACAGAAGTAGTTTGAGCACAGTTGAAGAGGAGCCCATGACCAGATTCGAGTAGTAGTGCCGACCACATATTGTAAAGTTTACTCTTGTGAATATTAATACAAAAAAGGAATATTTTTTTCGTCCCACCATATCATGTGTTCAAATTGTGTATTTATTTTATGATATTTCCACATCTAACCCATCAATTAGTATATGAAATGCATGTTTGCAGCTCTCTGTTTGTCCATGTATGAATGCAGGTCATCTTTGGGAGGAGGCTTGCAGTCAAGGATCAAGTGAAAGCGAAGGGATCGACATCAAATGAAGGATTTAAGGTAGAGTTACCTAATCTTCTTTGCACCTTTGTATTGCATGAATGCGGGGTTTTGTGTTGGGAGAATAGGAAAAAAGTAGAGGCCTTAAAATGGTCATTTTCTGCATGCATGATTAAACCCTTAGTGCTAGTCCGTAGGAGGGATTTTCGACTCACAACAGAATTGGTGACCATACTGGGGATCTCTCGGGTTTTCTAGGGATACTTGTTGGGTATTTTTAAATGGTTTTACTACCTTTTTCTGAGTTTCTGCAAAAGTCTGAGCTAGTAAGGATTATGGACTTCCATACCAGTATTCCCTGCTTTCTTTGCTTGGATGCTTTTTATTTTACGGAAGTTTCAGAGGTACATGTGGCCTGTATAAGGCCTGCATGTGTGTACCCACTCCCTACCTTCACATAGCCCGCGTGCACACGCTAGCTGATGAAGTGTCAGTCGCGTGTCTGAGTTCAGAAAAATAAATAAATAAATAAATTTAGAGAGGCAGTCATCCTCTCCCCTATCAGAAGTGATCATTCTCAATGGTTTTCTGGATCTCATTCTAGTCTTTGTTTTTGCAGTTTGTAGCTTAGGTACCACCTCATATTGGTTTTGTTCTATGAAATTTTCCTTGAATTGTTTTTCTTTTATGTCAAAGTAAGTTTCTGAGTCTTCAAGGGACTCTGGTTCTCAATACCAGTAGTCTCTGCCAGTGTTTGAATGCTTGTTTTTTTTTCATTTTTTGAAGAATTGCAGAGGTACACGCAGCCTGTATAAAGAATGCATGCCTGTACATGCGCTCTGACCTTACACAACTTGCGTGCACATGTTGGTTTTCGAACTGTCAGCAGTGTGCCTATTGAAAAAAAAATTGTTTAAGGAGAGGTAGTCGTCCTCTTCCTTATCAAGAGTTATACCTCTCAGGTATTTCCTTGATTTAATATTGGTCTCTATTATAGCAGTTTTAGCCTAGGTTGGATTCCAGCATAGCTTGTTTTTTCATTGAAAGATTTCTTGTGTTTCCTAGCTTTTTTTCTATTTTAGAATCTTTTGTTATTCTTGCTTTGATTGGGAGAAAATATAAAAAACTTAGCTTGTTAGGTCTCTTTCTTTCTTGGCATTTTATTTGCATTGTTATTTGAAAAATAAAAAGAAATTAGCATAGTGTTGGGTTTTCTTCTCATCTTAACAACATTTCAAAAGAAAATAAGAAAGATAATCCTTCTTTGTCAGTGTTTCTTACAAGTTTAATTTTTCGCAAGAATCTTAACAACATTAGTTGCACTACTGTACCCTTTTTTGAGTAAATCAAGCCAGTAAAAAGAACGCTAATTAAAATTTACTAGACTTTATGTTTGTAGGGTCCATCAACTAGATTAGGCTAGAACCTTGACTTAGGTTGGAGAGGAAACTCTTCAAGGCTATAAAACAAACATACGAGTCTGTGCTAAGGAGTGTAGAAGTACAGTAACGTGGAAATTATTCGAGACCCCCCTCTAACACATGGGCTAAAAACGAGGTCGCATGCGGAAAGGTAGCGGATATAACCCCTCCAAATCCGGACCAAGCATAGTGGGGAACGCATATAGAGGACTTGTCTTGGGATTTCGTTGATCGAATTTTCCACGGAGCTTTGTGGGTCTTGAATCTGTTTAAGGTCCTCAGTTGTCTTCTGGAACACTTGCTTTCAATACCCTTGATAGGTTTCGGTCCTGATACCCTGCTCATTGCAGTCCACCCGACTGTCGACTGTACCTGCCTAGTGATTGTTCACGAGCTAGCAACGTAGTTGCCTTTATTTTAGGGACTTACACAGGTGACTGCGGGGGTATACTGCAGTACCTAGGGCATACATCAAGCCGCGCTTTGCAGATTATACCTGGAGGGTGCTTCCATATTCGAGTTGCACTTGCACTGGTAAGTTGCTCTAGTGTTGGTTGGTGTAACTGTTCTTCCAACTAGTTAGTCGTTTGTTTGATTTTCCTTTAGGATTTTTTCTAGTGTGTGCTCTATGCTCCCTAGTTTTCCATAGTGAGTTTGTCAGTCATGGATTTGGATCTTTGACATAATGTGGTAGACCACCCACTCCACTGTTCGTGGGGACTTTTTCGATTTTCCACTTAGAAATGTGGAGCCGCCTCTTTATAGGCGTTGTTTTGATAACACTGATTTTCCAGAGTCAGTGTGTGAGACTTTTACGGACTTGAACGATCCTGCAAAGGGAGAACCTATGCATAGTATATTCATGGTTAAAGTTCTAGATGATACCAACCAAGGAACCCCTTCGCAAGGGGATTCTTTTGCTTTTCCTTTCTTCAGAAACGTTGGTGTCCCTTTGATGGCCACTTTATACATTCCTAGGTTGAATGTGGGAGTATCGGTTTGGTTGGGTACCATTCCAAATGTCCCGAATTCTCTTGACGCTTCTCAGTTAATCACCTTAATTCATGGACACCCTGTTGATGTTTCTTCATCAGCAAAGTCTTCTCCTCTTCCTTCTCCCGCCTTTGGTGAAAGTATAGTTACTAGTAACTGGAAGTCTAAACAAAATAGAAAGAGGAAGAATAGGAAGAAGAAATCACCAACCTCTGCAAATCATGTTGGAGATAGGTCAACAACCTCTACAAGTCATGTTGAAGACTAGCACCCACCCTCTGCAAGTTATGTTGGGGTCAAGCACCCACCCTCTGCAAGTCATGTTGGGGGAAAAAGTCCAATCCCTGCTAGTCATACTGGCAATAGGTCTGTAGCCTCTGCAAGTCATGTTATCGACCCATCACCAACCTCTGCAAGTCATGCTGGAGATGTGAAACCAGCCACTGTCAGTCATGCTAGGGGCATTGATTATGTTGAGAAACCTAGACGGATAGGATGTAAGCCTAAGTTCCCTTATAAGATTTGTAAGGGAGATCACCTTACTCATTTATGCCCTAGCCTTCCAGAGGTACAAAGATTGTGGCCCTTGTCTGCAAACTCTTATGATTCTGAGTCTTTTGAGGTTTCCTCACAGCTTATTCATCCATTGGTTGAGAAAGTGGTCATGCCGATGCAATCGTCGGCTGATCCCACTCCTCTTTTGAGGGTTGAGGTGCCTTCAGACCTTGTAGTCTCTCAGACTATTCAGCCATTGGTTGAGAAAGTGGTCATGCCGATGCAGTCATCGGTTGATCCCACTCCTCTTTTGGGGGGTGAGGTGCCTTTAGACCTTGTAGTCTCTCAACCTATTCATCCATTGGTTGAGAAAGTGGTCATGTCGATGCAGTCATCGGCTGATCCCACTCCTCTCTTGAAAGGTGAGGTGCCTTTAGACCATGTAGTCTCGCAACCTATGCAGTCATTGGTTGATAAAGTGGTCACACCGTCGTGATCTTCGGTTGATCCCACTCTTCTCTTAGAGAGTGTCGAGTCTACCAAAGTGGCCACACCATTGCAATATTTGGGTCATCCCACTCTTCTCTTGAAGAGTGTAGAGTCTACCAAAGTGGTCACGTCGATGCCATCTTCGACTGATCCCACTCCTCTATTGGGGAGTGAAGTGTCTATCGACTATGTTTTCAGCATTTCCAGTTCCATACTTTCATAACAAGGGGGCATTCCGATCACTCCAGGCACACCCCCTCCAAGCCCTAGGATGGTTTACTTTGATTGGAATGATCTTGTTGAGCCTCGTCTTCCTTATTATGCACCTTTTCAAATAAGGGTTGAAGTTAATTCAAAAAACATTTATCGATGTATTGTGGATGAAGGAGCCTCTGCAAGTATTTTATCCTCCTCGGTTTGGAAAGTCTTGGGATCTCCCGTGCTTTTGTCTTTTTTGCATGAACTATTGGCTTTTGACAGATGTCCTAGTGAATATTTGTGGGTTCCTCCTCAGTTACCTATGTCATTAGGTGGGAATACTGTCCTTGTTGATGTTATAGTGGTGCAAGGCTCGTTAGATTTCAATATGCTTCTCGGACGTGATTATTTATATGCTACGAACGTTGTGGTATCTACGCTCTTCTGAGTG
This sequence comes from Picea engelmannii, assembly GCA_009831015.1. Classification (NCBI taxonomy): domain Eukaryota; kingdom Viridiplantae; phylum Streptophyta; class Pinopsida; order Pinales; family Pinaceae; genus Picea; species Picea engelmannii. The sequence goes on along the minus strand of ML819996.1, from coordinate 62,397 downwards.
ATGCATTTCCCTCACAATGGAAGCATTGTCACTATTGACCAGCTGGCATCTAATAATCACCATCGTAATTCAGCGTTATTTCAGGCTTCCCCTTTATATGTTCCTAGTGTTCATGTAGACTCCACCCCACCACGGGTTAATTATGTGGCGTCTTATCCTCGACGTTCAATTGCTTATGAGCAGGAACCTGTGCAATCATGTTTTCCTTCTCAAGACTTGGAATCAACAATTGATCCATTGGTTTATCTGATGGGGGCATGGGAGCCATTGCTTCCCCCTCTTGGTCCAAGTGGGCTTGTTTATCCTTCTGAGTCTGATCTCGTTGTTTGTAGATCCTCAAGCCCTCGTGCTTGTGATTCTTCACTGATAAACTCTGTCAATCCTGGCCAGAACCTCCATCGTCGTATGGAGTATGGTCAGTTTACTTCACCCTTTGGGACTATCGACCCTCATTTGAGTGATTTCTCGGATTTTGAATTGCCTTCAGGTGAGGCTATCCTTGAATCCATGACTCTGGTTTCTATACCACGGGAGGACTTACACCGTGGTTTGTGTTTTCTTCCCTTTTGGGAGAATTTCCAAGTTGACTATTGAAGAGACTCTTGGTATGAGCCTAGCAGTGGGCTCTACCTGAACCAGTTTCATACATGAGTCGTAGCCCCCAACGGGTCTTCTTTTAAGCCATTTTCAGACCCTCTAAAAATGAAAATATTGTCGAGCGATCTTGTTGACCTTCATGCTCACTAAGTTGAGATCTGAAGTCACGTTTGTCCGATGGTATTTTACCCCTTTTTTAGTCTAGACGATCAACTATACGAACAAAGGTATACTCTAGGAGACTCGGTTCCCTAGAAGAGTATCCTCAGGTATGATTTTATCCCTTTTTCGGGCCTGAGGGACTAAGTTTATGAAAAAGGAACCCCCACGGAGTCCATAGTTAAGCTCTTTTCAGACTCCCTAAAATTGAAAAGATCGTCGAGTGACCTTGTTTCTTCACACTTGTTAAAATGGCCAAGAAGAACAACATTTACGTAGTCCATAGTTAAGCTCTTTTCAGACTCCCTAAAATTGAAAAGATTGTTGAGTGACCTTATTCTTTCACACTCGTTAAAATGGTTCAGAAGAACATTCCTAATAGAGTCCATAGTTAAGCTTTTTTCAGACTCCTTAAAAATGAAAAAATTGTCGAGTGACCTTGTCATTATCACACTCATTAAAACTAAGATTTTAAGTCACATCTTTCCGGCGATAGTTTACTCCTTTTTCGAGCCAACTAGACTATCTTCGAAAAAGGTACCCCAGCGGAGTCTCCTTTTACGTTTTTTCAGACTCTTTAAATATAAAAAACCGTCGAGCTTGCCTTCTCTGGGCTCGTTAAAGTTACATCGAAGGATGTTACCATTGTGTGTTTTGTTAACCGCATTTGCATACCTGCGTCTTTGGCCTAATGTCGGCTCCATGTTTCTCTCAACTAAACCATATGAAGCATGACTTATATGCAAGCCCTGTAGCACTTTGTCTTTGCGTCTTGACACCTTTGGCCCTTGGAAGATTTTTCCCGAGTGTCCTTTTCCTGCATATGTCCCTTTTCCCTGAGCATCCCTGTGGTCCTTGCGCTTGGAACTAGTATGTTTGTGACACTCGATCCTCCTTTGTAACGTAGCATTATTTTATTCTTTTTCCAAAATTATTGAAAAAGACAAAAAAATCAAATATACCCCAAAAAGAGGAAGGGAAAAGTATTTTATTTTTATTGGCAGCACAATGAGTCGCCCTTGGACAAAGCGCATCCTTCCATTTGTTCTTCAAGATCTAGGATTTAATATGACCTTAGGAATTTTTTCTCTCTACATAGAGTTGTGTCCTCCTTTGTTTGGTTATTCTTCCAAACATATGGAGAGTTTGTGTTTCCTGTTGCATTGTGAACTTATGTCAATGACATGCTGCCTGAGTCTCATCATTTGTCGTGCTATTGTCTAAGGGAATTTTTTTACCAAGCCTGAGTCGACCCCTCTACAGTTTGTCTCTTTCCCTCATGCCCGGCCATCCCGAAAGTCCAATCAAGTCTTCATTCGAAATCAATGAAGCCTCCAGTCTGATCATCAAGATCCTCTAGTCCATGATCGACGATCCATTGAAGACCTCTGGGTAGTGAATTCGTACACTCATATTACAGTCCTACCCAAGTTTTGAATATTTTGAAGTTGATGCTCAAGCTCTAAAGACATCATCTCCAGCCATCAGGCCTTGTCAGCTTCTAGAAGATAGATACTATACATGTATATCTTTTTTATTTTGAGATGTAGATCCGTTGTGTATTTCTCGCGGCTACACTTTATATAGTTATATGCCATGGATCTACAGTGTATTTGATTGGTAGACATGATTTTATTTTACTCTGAGCATGGGTATGCCCGCCTCGGTGAGACAATTTTTATTTTGCAGATGGAACCTTCTGAATTCGGGTCCCTGGGCTCAACAGTTTGGTATGTTGATAAAGATTGATAATGTATTCCGGCCATCCGATGCTCTTCTAACCTCACACATTAGGGGGCATCTGTTATAACCCTAATTCCCACCAGACATACTTACCTGACATCAGGCCATCTCATATGCCTTCTTTGCCAAGCCATTACTGAACAACTCTTCTTAAAAACACCCTTTTTAAAGGCCCACATGCCCTGCTCCACTACAGCCCATGTGTACACTCTAGTTGACCCACTACAGCCCGCGCGTACCTACAAAAGCATGAAAAATGGAAAGTTGTCAATGGAACACACAGTTTTGGGTAAGTTAACTAAACCTTTCGACCATGCATGGCCATTCATTCGACTAAATACCTAGCTCCTTCTAGCCTATAGAAGAAGGGGTAGGGGTCCCATTTGAAAGGAGGAGAATCATAGTAAAGAAACTCTACTCGAATTAGCATTCCCCTTGCCTCAACTTTTGCAACTATTGTGTGAAGAGAAGCATATACAAAAGAAGTTGGAGCATAGTTGAAGACGAGCCCAGGACCAGATTCGAGGAGCAGTGACGAACACATATTGTAAAGTTTACTCTTGTGAATATTAATACAAAAAAGGAATACTTTTTTCGTACCACCATATCATGTGTTAAAATTGTGTATTTATTTTATGATATTGATCCAGATTATTTTCGGCACGAAATGAGAGCGGAGATGTAATAAAGAAATGCACAGAGATATCACGTATATCCAGTAATATAACAGAAATATATCAGAGATGCAACCATAAACACAGAGATACAGTAATACACGATTTCTATTAATGAAAGAAATGTACAGAGACTGTAAAAATACAGAGTGAAAGACTCGCTAGAATGGTGGCAGCTTATCTCTGAGAAGAGATGTGACGGCTACTCGCATTCGAAAGATGATGGTTACAATGAGGCTCTGAAGGCCTTTGTACAATAAACAGGAATGCCAAAAGTCCTAGACATCCAAAAACCTAACCCTAGGAGATGAAGCGCCAAAATTCATGTGGGCCCCGTTTGGGTAAGTTGGTGCATCAACTTCCCGGGGTCGTAACTTTTGCATACGATCTCCGTT
>ML819996.1:37442-56264 GCA_009831015.1 Picea engelmannii | reverse complement strand
TCCCAAAAAACATCGTTTAGGGCCTCAAAATGGCCCCGGAAGTTAAAACTGCTAAAAATAGTAAATTACCAAAATTGCCAGAAACATGTTTTGGGCCAGTTGGAGAAGGTGGGTGGCCACCGATATCCACCTGGATCAGATATTGTCACATCTAACCCATCAATTAGTATATGAAATGCATGTTTGCATCTCTCTGTTTGTGCATGTATGAATGCAGGTCAGCTTCGGGAAGAGGCTTGCAGTCAAGGAGCGAGAGAAAGCGAAGGGATCGACATCAAATGAAGGATTTAAGGTAGAGTTACCTAATATTGTTTACACCTTTGTATTGCATGAATGTGGGGTTTTGTGTTGGGAGAATAGGAAAAACGTAGAGGCCTTAAAATGGTCATTTTTTGCATGTTTGATTAAACCCTTAGTGCTAGTCCATAGGAGGGATTTCCCACTCACAACAGTACCCAACCTAGGTCACCCAACAAAAGAAACCACAGGAACTACCTCGGCTTGGCCAGAATGGCTTACAGGGCAGCAACTAGGAGCTGCTAGAACTTCGTACCAACCACCACAGCAGGAAGACAGAGTTCTAGTACCGAGCTCACCTCACAAGAAACCGACAGCATAAATTGTGCTACCATGCAGACTAGAGGGAGTACAGGTAGAGTCGCAGCTACTGGGTCACGTCGAGAAGCTCAAGTATTCCGACCATGAATTTTTAGACGAAACCTAGTACCCAGAACTTGCACCGAGGGTTTTTATGCAGAACATAGTGGTCAACCAACTTGGAGAAACAATCAGTCGGCCACATCAGTGTTCAATTGGACTAGATCAAATAGGCATTTTAGGGTTGCTGAAACTCCCACATTTCGACAGAGGCCAGTATGCGATAGCATGTGTTAAGCAGTTGTTAGCAGTTACGCATGGAGGGGATATATGGCTGGACAAACCCGTCCCCATAACTATTGATCTTATTGTGCAGATAACAGGACTACCCAGTAAGGGTATGGATCCTACGTTGATTATGGACGATAAATCCAAGGAAAAAGCGTTAGGAGAGTAAATGAAGAAGAAATATGGCACCATCAGGGGGACAAGAGGCATTATAATCAAACATATCAACAACGCAACAACACAATTGGGCATAAAGATCCTATCCTATAAGCTATTAAGGAAATGCCGCAAAGACGAAGTGTCGGCAGGAATCATTGCAGTTGCAGCTCAGTGCACAGAAGGCACCTTCATGAGATGGGTGCCTTATCTATTAAACTTGTTCCAAGTGGACAACAAGGATGCGCAAGAACTCGGTACATAATTCCATTACTCATGGCTTCTCACCCTCATAGCTTTCATGGGATGGGGGGAACCAGAGTATGTAGTTTTTGCTACTAGACCACAGTCAGCGAGAGCGAGATATCTAGTATTGAGATATGGGCCACAGGCCAGACAGAAGACGGACAATGGAATCATCCTTGAAGCATACCTATGGGACATGCAGGAAGCTATTAGTCGGTAATGGAGAATAACACCAGAAGTTGTCGCGTGATATGGGGACATCACTAACTTATGGGCTACACGTCAATCCATGTGGATACAACCAAGGCAGGATCCAGATAAACAGTGGCTATCGATGTGCTACTGCATCAAAGAATTTGATATAGACATGGTGATCAGCGAATGGCCTAATGAATGGAGGATCCCATCCATTCCCCGGGAAGTACTGGAAGGACCCGTAGAAGGAGAAGCAACGCAGGGAAAATTACAACCTCAACAAATCCCAGTGCCCAAGAAACCAAGGACGGGCCAAAATAAACCGACTCAGGAAAATGAAGGGTCAAAGAAGAATGTAACCCAGATGGGGCAGAAAGAGAGCAACGAACAACCGAAACAAGCTAAGGGAGTGCAAGCGACCACCCCAAACCCCATCACACAAGAGCCAGGGGGAACTAAGAGAACGATTGTACAGACCGCAAGAACGCGCAAGAAATCAAAGGTGCAACAAGCATCACCGAATTATACGATCACGGAGGAAGATGGAGAAATGATCGCCAGAATGGTGCAAGATTCTCTAGCAGAAGACTTCAACCATGCAGCACATCACAGGGATAATCTGCAAAAAGAGTTGGCAGAGATGGGACAGCTCCTCAGGACACTCAGAGAGGCCCAGAGAGAAAGTAGTAGCAGAGGCATAGAGTCGTCGACAACACAAACCAACGAAAGAGTGGAGTTCTAAGAAAGAGATCCATCCCTCCTAACGCCACACACAAACGCAACGGTCCACATAAAACTGAGCATGCTACGAATGGATGAAATAGTGGGAAAGACACCACTGAAGGATTTGGACCACATCCAATTGGTCCTGACATGGATGCCATCAAGGGCACTGCACAAATTGCAGGTTAGCGTCGACCACAAGATGCAGTCTCGGGCACATAAAAACTTAGTCGAGCTACAGAAAGCAACAAAGCAGCAGGAAGCGCTAGACAAAGAGTATAAGCAGGCCAAATCTGAAACTCGGAAGGAGATGGAACGCAGGAATGAATTGGAACGTAGAGTGGGAGAAATTTTTGGGAAACTTCCAAACACTGTGTAAGGAAACGAACTCCCAACCACAAAAAAGATCAACCAGATTGCGCAGGCAATTGCTTAATACCGTAAGGAGATCGAGGATCTCCAAGAACAACTAACACCAAAACCTCCACCGAAGGTAAAAGAGAAAAGGAGGCAGGTAGCAACAGCGCAAATACAGGAGATGGAGAAGCAGGTTAGCACAGCAGCTGACTTGCTCGACAAAACAACGCAACTTTGGACAATTGGAGGAGGATCCACAGGTTCAACACTGGGACAAGGAAAAGGAAAGGATCAATGCAACAATCCAAGAACTAAAACAAAAAGGAAATACCATACCAATCCCAGAACGAGTCAAAGGGACGCAAGAGCTGAAGAAGATGCAGAAATAACTTATCACTGCGCAAACACAAAAACAGGAGCGGCAGGCTCAAATAGAACCATTATAGGAATGGGTAGCAGAAGTACTCGCACGAGAAGAAGTAGATAGAACATACATGGCACAGACATAGGCAGAATGTGCAGGACTAATGAGCAACGAAGTGGCAGTTCAAGTAATGGATACCATTAAGGAGAAGACCACGCAGGCGTTGACCAAAGCAGCAGAGTTGAGGGAAAAATTCCAGATGATCACCGAAGAGATCGAGGCAGCTCAAAAATATTAGGTGACTCGGGACAAGTCATGTGTCAGTGTTGGGGGCCTGTTGGCAACAGGCCGAAGTACGAAAGAAAGCGTGCACAAAGAAGAATGATAGATGGAAGAGAAATCGTGAGAAAGAAAGTGTGCAGAAGGAAAGCAACAACTGGCAATAAGCACAACACGCGCGCATGCAAGAAGGAGGCGAACGCTGGAAGGAAGCAATGAACGCATGTAGAGAAGGAAGACCTAATGAAAATAGGGTTAGGGTTATTATAAGGTTTTTTTGTAAATGGCTAAAGATCCCAATAGATATAAATATAGATACACAGGTATCATACAAGAGTTCGGAAAAGTTCAGTTCGCTACCTACATAGAATCTGATTATCTTTATGTAATGTTTTGATGAGAGAACTATTTTTTTAAGAAATTGAGTTAAGAGGAAGAGAGGAGGTATATGTCGAGGATTAGATTGTAGGCGAAGGAGCCTGGTGCGATCTAGTTCTCCTCACAGAGATCTTACCCATCTGAGGAGAGTTGTAAGCGTGAGGCGCAAAAATTGTAGAACTGCCATAATGAGAGTGCCAAGAGCCAAATCTTTGTGGATGTAGCCCAGGAGGGGGTGAACCACGGTAATACCTATGTAATGTGATGAATGCATGAATATCTTTGTCATATTTTTAGTAGTTAAATGTTGTGTGCAATGAATGAATGAGTTATTATATTGCTTGGTTAATTGTTGTGGGAAGATAACGAAAACATACCACAGAGGTTAAAGTATAAAAGAGGATAACATTAGTTCGTACTAAAAATCATAATTAATGGCTCAGAATACAGATCCCCTATCTCATGCTCAATCCTAGGCTGTAAAAACCTGAGTCTTACAGCCACCCATTTAAAGCTATCTCGGGTGAGACTCTGCACTGCATTCTGTGTACTGTGTTGCCTTCTGGTTTACCAGAAGGGCCGATATTTTTAGTATTTGTTGGCACCCTTAAAGACATGAACCATGGGTCTACAACGCAGGAAGTAGAGAGAAGTCTTCCATCTTAACCAACACTTATCTTTGTATCTTCTAGTTCCCTTCTGGAGCCTTCTTACGAAATTTTAAATGAGATGGGAATAATAACTATCATGACAATGGGAATCATTTAAACCATGTTCCTAATTTTATGAACCAACTTTAGCCACATCATCCCTAAATTATTTTGGGGAATGTATTTATGTTAAAAAATACAATGAACTTAGCATTCGAGGAGAATAAAAGGGCAGTGTTGGGGAATTTACAAGGGTTGGGAAATTTTTGCAGCAAAGAGGCCGAGGTGCTCAAATCCCACAGGGCCAATCTTTTTGTAGCAGATTGGAAAACCAACCAGAAGACTCATCACCGGCCTTGCAGATTCTATGTTTCCTTTCTCTTATTTTATGTATTAGTCCTTATTTAATCCAAACTCTTTTCTCTTGTATGTAACTATCATATTTATATGATTTGTTTCAGATATAATGATCATTTTGTAGATGTTTTCTCTCTCTTCTTTACAACTATATCTAAAACTTTTGTCAAGCATAACTAGTAAATACATGTTATTTTATGTGTATTAAATTGACGGTGTTTTCTTTTAATCTTTACAATGAGTTCATCATACAATTCTACCTATTAGAAATAAATAAATAAATAATCTTATTAGAAATCAAATTGTGTAAGGGTTTATGTTACTAATGAGCTATGTGATTTCAATGAAATTTTCAATATGTTTTCTTGCATACTATTGACATCATTTGAACATTTGCACACGATTTCTTTCTTGTCAAAATTAATAATGAATACCCATCTCTTTATTATTTCTGAAGGGAAAAACAATGGGCATGGAAACATAACGCAGGTGCAAAGGAAAAATGTAAGGCAAAATTCTCTTTCGCCAGGTAAAAGGATAGAACCGTTGGGTAAAACCCAAGTAAATTCATTGAGTGGAAACAAAGTAAATGTTGAGTTTTTAAGGGGAAAACGCAGCACGTCCCCTCCCAACACATTGGCCTCCTTAAGTCTAAAATTTCGCAAAGGAGAAAGCCTACAAATATTGAGCATCAAGGGAATTTGCAGGGATATTGTAACCAACAATTCGCAAAGGCAAAAACACCCAAAATCATAGAGGAGAAAAGTTGAGAATGCAGAGACATTTAATTTTCCTACCAGAATGAATTTGTGGATGTCATCATCAATTTTTGTTATTAAAAATATGATAGAGAACCCAATTCGCAGAGGTGACTAATGAAATATCGCTGAGGGAAATCAAAATTCGCAGAGGTTAATGGGGAGAATAAAATGCATAGGAAAAGAAATGAAAATGCATGGGTACTCCTGGTTGATCGTTGAGGGAACAAGGGAAGAATCGCAGAGATTCTACGAATTAAAAGCGTTGGGGGAGCAAGGGAAAATCACAAAGGTCAACAATGCTCGACAAAGGGGGCAAACAGAAAATGCAGAGAAATAAGGTTGAAGAGCGCAGGGGTAAACTCTGTAAAAACATCGAGCAACTTCTCAAGTGACCACGTAGAGGTAAGGTGAATGTCTACGTTCAACACAAGGTAAGGAGATGCATCTCCCTGGCTAAGGAAGAGTGTATCCTTTATCACATATTTTGCTGACACTGAGGAGATTATGCTTCAGATCTTCAACCAATAGGACTTTTCATGCTTTTACATTTTCACTTCCAAGCTTTATAGTTCCTTTTCCTAGTATTTTGGTAGATGAGTCATCTCCAAATGAAAATTTTCCACCCTTTTTCTTCAAGCTGACAAATTTTCTTTGATCTCCAGTCATATGAGATGAGAACCCATTGTTTATGAATCATTCATCTTCTTCTTTGAATTCTTTAGCGACCAATGCTATTCGACAATTTTCATTGTGTAGAATTTCTTTCCTTTTCCATGTTATAGTTGGTATAGGGACATTCGTCATAGGATTATCTTCCTTCATCTCTCTGCAATCTTGTTCTTAGTGACGAAGATTATTTCACTTGTAGCATACAATATTTTGATTCATTAATGGGTCAAATGGATTATAATTTATGTTGACAAGTCTGCGAACATTTCCATATATACTATTTGCACCATTCATGTATCTTGCGTAGTTATTCCTTTCATTGATTCTACAATTGATTTCCTTGTGTCCAAAATTTCCACAAGTATAACAATGTCCAAGAAAGAAATTTTGATACCTGGGAGTAAGTGATCTTCTTTGTGGTGTGGTCCATCTGGGTTCACAATCTATGCTTATGTAGTTTCCTTCATAATGATTTCTTTCATACCTGATGGGAGAGGATCTTCTTGATGTCTCATTCCTTCTGAATTCTCATCTTCTATCTTGTTGTTCAACTTGCTCTGGAGTGTTGGTTTCATCCTTTTCATCTTCCTTCTCTTGTTTTGTTGTCTTCAAACTGTCATTGTATCCTAGTCCTATCTTTTCGTTTGGAGATCTTTTACTGCTAAGGATATCATCTAATTTTTCAGTGCTTTTTTCGAACTTATTCAACTTTTCTATTGTCAATAGTAGCTCCCCTTTTGTGTGATCCAATTCTTCTTTCAATTTCTCATAATATTCTAATTGTTACTTCAAGCTATGAATGGTCTTTTCAAGCTTGTAATTATGTTCTTCACAACTACACAATTCACCTTTTAGTATTATGTTTGTGTTTCTAAGCTTGTTATTTTCAGTTTCTACATGCTTCAACTTTTCAAGATTCTCATCTTCTTGTTCACTCTCTACATTGTCTTTGTATCCCCAAAAGGAATCAAGGTTGGTTTCTTCATCTGAATCTTCTTCAAAAATGATTTCTTCTTCTTTAGAACTCTTTTGATCAGCATCCTGGGTTTCTTGGGTTATGAAGAGGACTTCTCCTCCATCATTATATTCTTCATCACTCTCATATGAGGAGATGTCATCATCCTTGGAGTAGAAGATCTTTTTATTGTTGAGACTTCTCTTTTTATAGTAGCATTTTTCAGAAATATGTCTTATTCTACCACAGTTAAATCATTTGAGAGGAGACTTATTGTTGGCAGTAGGCTGAAGTGGGAAAGAAATCGTGCACAAAGAAGAATGACAGTTGGAAGAGAAATCATGGGAAAGAAAGCATGCAGGAGGAAAGCGACAACTAACAAGAAGCACAGCACGCTCGTATGCAAGACGGAGGCGACTGCTGGAAGGAAGCAACAAACGCATGCAGATAAGGAAGACCTAACAACAGTAGGGTTAGGATTTTTGTAAGTTTTTTGTGTAAATGGCTGAAGATCCTGATAGATATAAATATAGATACGCAGGCATCATACAAGAGTTCAGAAAAGTTCGGTTCGCTACCTACGTAGAGTCTGATTATGTTTATGTAATGTTTTGATGAGAGAACTATTTTTGTAAGAAATTGAGCTAAGAGGAAGAGAGGAGGTAGATCTCGAGGATTAAATCGCATGCCAAGGATCCTGGTGCAATCTAGTTTGCCTCATTGAGATCTTACCCATCTGAGGAGTGTTATAACCGTGAGGCACGAGAATTGCATAAATGCCATAATAAGAGAGCCAAGAGCCAAATCTTTGTGGAAATAGCCCAGGAGGGGGTGAACCATGGTAATACCTGTGTAATGTGATGAATGCATGCATATCTTTGTCATATTTTTAGTAGTTAAATGTTACATGCAATGAATGAATGAGTTATTATATTGCTTGGTTAATTGTTGTGGGAAGATAACGAAAAGATACCACGGAGGTTAAAATATAAAAGATGATAAAAGTAGTTCGTACTAAAAATCATAATTAATGGCTTAGAATACAGATCCCCTATCTTATGCTCAATCCTAGGCTGTAAAAACCTGAGTCTTACAGCCACCAATTTAAAGCTATCTCGGGTGAGACTACGCAGTGCATTATGTGTACTGTGTTTCCTTTTGATTTACCAGAAGGGCCAATAGTTTTAGGATTTTTTGGTACCCTTAAAGATATGAACCATGGGTCTACAACGCAGGAAGTAGAGAGAAGCCATCCATCTTAACCAACAAATGGTTTCGTTGCCGTGTTAGGAGGGACAAGAGAGGACTGAGTAGATCAGATAGAATGCATGAGAAAAGAATGAGTGAAACCAAAAGACCACTGAGCCATTAGAAGGGAATGTTGAGACCATGAAACCCCACGAAAGTAGAAATTGAAGGTCGGTTGAGCAATAAAAAGCTAGAGTTTGCCCAGAAAGATAATAGAAACCCTAGCATCACACCTCGCAAATATTTGGATAAACACGTGTTTACGGATTTACACGAATTATTTTTCTGTGATTTTCCCCAGCTACTACAGGAGTGGATACTAATGTTGAAAGATAACCACACGACGAACCGGATCCAACAGCTAGATTAGACCCCAGTACATATTGAGCAGTTACAACAGGTTAACAACAAATTCACCCGCGCAATCGACTTTTGGCTTGGCAGTATTTTGGAAGGCTTCATCACAGAGTTTGCAGTTGACACACTGAAGTCATACAGTGCAGCAGAGCAGGAATTTCTACATGGACCTCGTGGAAGGTACATTCGATCACTGTATACTTCTATTAAAATACTGTTATATAACGAAGGTGTAATGACAATGGAAGCAGACAACTAGACTTCCATGCATGCAAGGGGGAAGGGGGGAAGAACTGACAGAGGAAGGATAAATGGACGAAGGTGAGGATAAAGGTAAGAAGGAGGAGGAATTATTGGACCCGATATTGATGGATGATGACTAGCTTAAGTGGATCTTGGCGTCACCAAGACCGATGCATAGTAGAGTACCCTACCAATATAAGGTGAATACAAAGAAAATATTTGTAGCCGCAAGGGAGGCCTTGGCAAGTGATGAAGAAGAGGTAGAGGATCTTCGGGTTGTGGAGCAGATTGAGGAAATCCTACGCACAACCTATGAGAGGGAAACAAGAGGCCCAAGAACAGGAGGAGAATATAGCCATCCTTTCCATATTAATGTCAGTGTGGAACCCACAAACCCATGTTTAACCAATACACCAAAGAGAACACCATCGTTTAGACAACTGAAGTTCAGAGGAATTCCGATAGCAAGAAGTACATCTCCCACAAGAGCAACAACTGGAGGAGCCAGTTTAGGCAGTACTAGTCAAGTATCTACAATACACGGTGGAAGTACCAATTCAGTATTTAGAATGGAAGGACACGACCCCACGATCAGATTACCAGAATTTTGAGGAGAAGCAGCAGAGGACCCTGAGAATCATCTGTTCATTTGTGCAAAGATCTAGGAGGAAAAACATATCACTAATGAAGATACCAAACTTGCGCAGCTAGAGATCATGTTGAGAGACCGTGCACTAGACTGGTACATGATTCTAGATACGAACAGTATCCCTGGGATGACGAGGACACTAGAAGACATTAATAAGCTATTGATTAATGAGTTCCACAGGCCTAGCTCAGAGGATCAGTACATGAACGAGATGATCGAGATAAGACAGAAACCAGGAGAGTCTGTATGGGAGATTAATCAAAGATTCAAGCGACTGAAGAGGAAGCTAAAATAACTCATGACCAAGATGCAGCATCGACACCTGTTTCTCAATGCACTACTCCCACACCTAAAATATCCCTTACGACGGCAGAAGTTTCAGACGCAATCTGAGGCTCTACAGGCAACCTTGCAGTTGGAAGAGAACCAGTACCAGCAAACAGACCCAACTATTGAAGAATTGAAGGAGGATTTGAAGAACCTAACATTTCAGTTGAATCAGAACAAGAACAAGGACAAACGAGAAGTCATTTGGTGCACCACATGTAGGATGGAAGGACACCACAAGAACGAATGTCCAACATTCATGCAGTATATGGAAACAGGCATGTCAAACCTACCACCATAGGGAGGATTATGGTGTGAAATATGCAAGAAACCAGGTCACGACCCTTATCACTGCACGATGATGCAGAAGTACCAGATAGTTCCAAATAATTCTTATTGCACCTTTTGTAAGTCAGTCAGCCATGACGACAAAGATTGCAGAACTATGGATCTGATGCGGGAAAGAACATTAGACGCATACAAGGTACAGTTCGAATGATGAATGGACAAGAAGCACCACCATTCAATCAAGACCCAACTCCATGCAACACTGCACAGCAGTAGTACAACACTACACAGCAACCATACAACAACGCACAGCCACAGTACAACCCGACGCAACCCCAGTATAATACCGTGCAGTATAATCAGGCACCACCATATAATGCGTCGAGAGGGGACCGAGAAGGCTATCGAGGAGGAGGATGAACCAAAGGAGGTATCAGGCATGGTAGAGGACCAGTCACATGTCACAATTGTCAACAATCAGGACATTATGCACAAGAATGCCCATTGTTGCCAACGACTTATATGTATTGTCGCACATTGAATCACGAGATAGAGGAATGTCTGACACTATTAGTAAAGATCCAGGAAAAGAGGAACCATAACAATCAGAATGTTCAATGGATTTCAGTCGAAGCAAGGGAGGATGGACGGAACATCAATATAGTCACCCGTGGCAGAACAAAGACAGGAAATGATGCAATCCAACAAGAACCCGCACAGAACCAATGGGTAAATAAGAACACTGAACCAAGGAATCAGTTCAATGCGCCCACAGAAAGGGATACTTTTAAGGAAGCCATACAAGAATTTCAAAAGGTGGACACCGCATCAAATTCCACTACGCAACCATCCCATGAAGCCCCAGAATACGAAATGTCGTCAGCATTGGATCATACCAAAGGAATTCCACCCGAGGGACAAGTAAGTACTATCAAAGACCTTTCACAGTCATGCATAAAAATGTTAAGCGATCCTTCATTTGTGAAAATATTGCAAAACATCCTAGAGAAATGTAGCAACGAGACAGAACAAAAGCTAGAATAAAAAATTGTCAATCATCTACACACAAGAAGAAGAACAAGTAGGGAATTTAGATTGAATGCCAACATTGGGGATTTCAATATGGGAGATATCATATTGGACCTAGGATCCGAAGTGAATGTGCTACCCAAGAAAACCTGGCAAAGCATGAGAGAGCCAACATTGGGATATTCAAATGTCCAACTAAAACTAGCAAACCAACATAGGGTCCTACCAAAAGGGAGACTAAAAGGAGTAACAATAGATCTTGATGGTGTGTGCACTAAATCATATTTTGAATTCATCAAAATAGTAGATGGGACAACACCGTACCCAGCACTACTCGGTCTGGATTGGGCGTTTGAAAACCAGACCATAATTAATTTGAAGACAAGGAAAATGACATTTGAATCCAAAGATTACAGGGTCATAGCACCACTAGATCCATCAAAAGGGGAGAGGTTTGTAGAACCCACTTTCCTGGAATTAGAGGAAATCGGCTAGTTGTACAGAATAATTGCGTGCGAGGAGGATTATGTAAACCCAACTGCAAACAGGGTACTTAGTTGGCACAGTATTACTTCATGCGCAAAAGATTCAAACACTGGATAAGAAAACTGGCAGCAAAGACTATACGAAGTATCCACGATAATATGTGCAAGAATAGACCACACAGTACGATGGATAGGTATAGAAATCAAAGAACCAACCAGTTTCCATGGAAAAAATGATTTGGAAACATTCTTGACAATATATGAAGATGAAGTACTAGAGAAACAGAGGCTACTAGCACTAGATTTATCACTCAAGGCCAAACTGGCGAGATGGTGGGGCACATACAAGGAGTCTATCACAAACTGGTACCAATGTAAGCGGTTACTCCGCATAAGGTTTGGCGCAGAACAGAAAAAAAGCAAAAAATGGAGATATAAAGGACTAGGGACACCAGTAAAACACTTGAAGGAATGTGAAACGCTATGGAAAATGACACCACCAGAGGAATGGCCTCACCACTTCATTCACACATTAGAAGGAATACCAGCGAACTGGTATACAGATCAGGAACTGCGCAAAGGAACTACAACATGGACGACATTGCAACAGAAATTTACTGATACTTTCTCATTCGAGCATGAGAACCCCAACATAGATGCATCCCTGAAACAAATCAGAGGAGTCATATTCATTGAAGAACCAGAAATAAAATTTATTACCGAAGAGAAGCAACAAAATAAGCAGATAGTCAAGGAGATATTTTCATGTTACCATGTACAGGAGGAAGCACCAGATGAAGATGACATGCGCGACATTCATATTGAAGAAGTAGAAGGTGAAAGATATGTGAAGGGACTACCCATAGAATTTGACGTTATTTCTGCACCAATCAAGGTAAAGAAAGTTAACATCGAAATAGTTGAACACCCCAAAATGGCCAGCATTGGAGATTATTGGGATGAGTCAACAGTAGAAAGCATCACAAAGTTATTGCGCGAGTATAGCGACCTATTTCCTACAACATTTACAGATATGAAGGGCATAGCAGGAGAAATGGGAGAGATGAAGATACCTCTCAGACCTGAAGTGAGACCGATTAGATAGTAACCATATAGACTGAACCCCATATATAAATAGAAATTTAAAGAGGAGATCGATCGAATGCTTGAAGTCAGCATAATCGAACCAATCGAGGAATCAGAATGGATAAGCCCGATGATCATACAGGAAAATAAATAAGGAAGAGGGATTAGGATATGCGTCGACTTGAGGAAATTGAACGATGCATGCCTACATGACCCATTCCCTACATCGTTCACAGATGAAGTGCTAGAGAATGTGGGGGGACACGACGCTTACTCATTCATTGATGGATTCTCAGGCTACCATCAGATTAAGATAGCACAGGAGGACAGATACAAGACCACGTTCGCGACAGAATGGGGATCTTACCAATATATAGTCATGCCATTTGTACTGAAGAATGCACCAACAATATTCTCCAGAATCGTTATCGCGGCATTTAAAGAATTCATCCATTAGATTCTCGAAGTATACCTAGATGAATCGACAGTCTATAGTCTGTTTAAAAACCATGTGGAAGTTTTATGCTTGATTCTAGAACAATGCAGACAGTGTCAGATATCACTAAATATAAATAAATGTATATTTGGAACACCGTTTGGGATACTATTGGGCCATATAGTTTGCAAACAAGGGCTATTGGTCGATCCGGCAAAGATAGCAGTCATCAGTAATTTATCAGCGCCAAAAATAGTTTGTCAGCTACGAGTGACGTTAGGACACACAGGATACTATCGGAAATTCATCAAAGGATATGCGTAGATCACGGTACCAATGGAAAAATTGTTAAGGAAGGATACAAAGTACAAATGGAACGACGAGTGTCAACATGATCTGGATACCCTGAAGCAAAATATGGTCATTGCACCGATATTAGTCTTTCCAGACTGGGGAAAGACATTCCATGTGCATGTAGATGCATCAGCGACAACCCTTGGAGCTATCTTAGCGCAGCCAGGAGTAGGAGACTTGCATCACCTGATAGCATTCGCAAGTAGAAAACTATCTGATTCAAAATAGAAATATAACACAGTGGAAAGAGAAGGCCTAGCTATCATTTACGCACTTCAGAAGTTCAGACACTACCTATTGGGAAAACATTTTAAGATGTTTACAGATCACTCATCCCTAAAATACCTAGTCAACAAGCCAATGTTGGGGGGGAGAATCTGTCAAAGGTTACTGTTATTTCAAGAATTTGACTTTGAAGTAATCGTCAAACCAGGAAAACTAAATGCAGGACCTGACCACCTATCACAGGTCACAAATGGAGAAGAACCCATGAAATTAGAAGACAACTTTTCAGATTCATAGTTATTCTCAGTACATATTGTTGATGACTACTTCGTAGAGATCATCCAGTACTTGAGTACGGGTCCTGTGCCGTAAGATTATACCACCACACAGAAGAAGAACCTAGTAGTTTGTGCAACTAACTATCAACTGATCACATGACATCTATATAAAATGGGTGTAGATAGCATCTTATGAAGGTACGTGTTAAAGCATGAATGGCCAAGAATTTTAGCAGAAGCCCACGAGGGATTGGCAAGAGGACACTATGCAGGAAAAGAGACCGCGCATAAGGTACTCTGTGCAGGATTATGGTGGCCAACAATTCATAGAGACTCGAAAGAGTACTGTCAGGGATGTGATGTTTGTCAAAGGGTAGGCAAACCCAACAGAAGGGATGAGATGTCATTACGACCGCAAGTGACATTACAGGCATTTGATAAATGGGCAATAGACTTTGTGGGACCAATTAACCCACCAACCAAAAGAACAGGAGCAAGATACATCATCACCGTGATGGAATACCTAACAAGGTGGGCAGAAGCCACACCAATAAAAGACTGCAGTGGAGAGACAACTACACACTTTTTATTTGAACAATTAATTACTAGGTTTGGGTGCCCAAGAGTTTTGATGAGAGACCAAGGCACACATTTCATAAATAGCACCATCCACACGATGCTCGAGTAATTTGAAGTTTACCACCAGAGAAGCACACCGTATCATCCGCATGTGAATGACACAGTAGAGGCCTTTAACAAAATTCTAGAGAACGCATTAACAAAGATTTGTAACATCAACAGAGATGACTGGAACCTCAAAGTACCAGTAGCATTATGGGAATATAGGATGACATGTAAGAAACTTTCAGGGCACACACCATTCAAACTCGTCTATGGCCAAGAAGCAGTAGTGCCATTAGAATTTTTAGTACCAAGCTTACGTGTAGCCGCTATCACACAAATGACAGAACGCAGAGCAATACAGGAAAGACTAAACCAGTTGTTAACAATGGAGGAAGACCGAATCTTGGCGGGATTCCATCAACAAGTGAAAAAGGCCATAGACAAAGCATGGCACGATCAACACATTAAAAATAAGACTTTCACGAAAGGAGATCTAGTATTGCTCTATGATAGCAAGTCGTTTCAGCACCCAGAAAAGATGAGAATGCATTGGTTAGGACCATACGAGGTCAAATCTGTAACAGATGGTGGAGTTGTACAGTTAATAGATTTAGCAGGTGCAGACCTCAGAGGAATGATCAACAGTAGCTAACTGAAATTGTACAAGGAAAGTCGACCACCCACCGCACAATTAAAAAAATTAAAAAAACCCGAAAATCCATGAAAAAGCCACAGAACGCTCGAAACACGAATGCAGTAAAGGAAAGGGTAATGGTCACATGTCAAAGAAAAATGAGAAGGAAATGGAAAGAAGGAAAAAGAAGGATGACATGACAACACTAAACACAATTAAGGCATGGCAAGGACTGATGGAACATCACATTAAACATGCCAACTGGAAACGACAAGATAAGTGTAATGGAAAGTACGAAACTGTCACAAATGCATTGAACCCACAGTTATGATTCATTAATCTCATCATGGAGGAAGCGCCCTTGATAAGCTTCATGAAAATCCCATACAACATGCGAGCATCGAAGCAACTTGTCTATTCGCGAAAGGAGAACAAAGAGAGAGAAACAACAGCTCGAACGAACAGACTAAGACCATAGTCCTCTAAAGTCAGCAGACATTCGACACTCAACACTATGACACCACCAAATTCCACTGAACCAGGCATGACAGCCAGACCGACAAGAGTTCAAACTAGGTCATGAGGACCACTGGAATAAAACAAGCAGCAACAACCGGAGATCGTCGATATTGATGAGATCCCGCCCCTAGAGATACCAGCGGTGAACTCTACACCAATATTGGAGAAGATTCAACAGCCACAATGAGAGGAAATGAAAGAGGACACGCCAGCAGTGGCGCAGGAACCTCAGAATGAGGACGCAAAAACCCAACAGGAAGTGCAACCAGAAATCATTGAACCAGTCACGGAAGGTAATGACACGACACAAAATCAAGGATCAGTAGGGAAACCAGACGAGTTGCAGGTACCCAGCCTAGGTCACCCAACAGAAGAAACCATGGGAACTACCTTGGCTTGGAAAGAATGGCTTACAGGGCAGAAACTAGGAGCTGTTGGAACTTCATACCAACCACCACAGCAGGAAGACAGAGTTATGATACCGAGCTCACCTCGCAAGAAACAGGCAGCATAAATTGTGTTACCACGCATACCAGAGGGAGTACAGCTAGAGCCGCAGCTACTGGGTTACGTCGGGAAGCTCAAGTATTTTGACCATGACATTTCAGACGAAACCAAGTACCCAAAACTTGTGCCGAGGGTTTTTATGCAGAACACAGTGGTCAACCAACTTGGAGAAACAATCAGCCAGCCACATCAGTGGGATGTTGGACTGGATCGAACATTCATTTTAGGGTTGTTGAAACTCCCACATTTTGTCAGAGGCCAGTATGCGACAACATGTGTTAATAATTTGTTAGAAGTTATGCATGGAGGGGATATATGGTTGGACAAACCCGTCCCCATAAATGTTGAGCTTATTGCGCAGATAACAAGACTACCCAGCAGGGGTATGGATCCCGGGTTGATTTTGGACGATAAATCCAAAGAAAAAGCGTTAGCAGAGGAAATGAAGAAGAAATATGGCACTGCCAGGGGGACAAGAGGCATTATAGTCAAACGGATCAACAATGCAGCAACACAATTGGGCACAAAGATCCTAGCCTGTAAGCTATTAAGGAAATTCCGCAAAGACGAAGTACTAGCAGGAGTCATTACAATTACAACTCAGTGCGTAGAAGTCACCTTCATGAGTTGGGTGCCTTATTTGTTAAACTTGTTCCAAGTCGACTGCAAGGATGCGCAGGAACTCGATACAGAATTACATTACTCATGGCTTCTCACCCTCATAGCTTTCATGGGATGGTGAGAACGAAAGTATGTATTTTTTTCTACTAGACCACAATCAGTGGGAGCGAGATATCTAGTATTGAGATCTGGGCCACAAGCCAGAAAGAAGAGGGACAATGGAATCATATTTGAAGCATACCTATGGGACATGAAAGAATATATTAGTTAGTCATGGAGAATAACACCAGAAGTTATCACGCGATATGGGGACATCGCTAACTTATGGGCTACATGTCAAGCCATGTGGATACAACCAAGGCAGGATCCAGATAAATAGTGGCTATCGATGTGCTACTGCATCAAAGAATTTGATATATACATGGTCATCAACGAATGGCCTAATGAATGGAGGATCCCATCCATTCCCCAAGAAGTAATGGAGCAACGAACAGCCGAAACAAGCTAAGGGAGCGCAAGCGACCGCCCCAAACCCCATCACACAGGAGCCAGGGGGAACTAAGAGACCGACTGTAGAGACCGCAGGCACACACAAGAAATCAAAGGCACAACGATCATCACCGGACTATACGATCACAGAGGACGATGGAGAAATGATCGCCAGAATGGTCCAGAATTGTCTAGAAGAAGACTTCAACCACACAGCACATCACAGCGATAATATGCAAAAAGAGCTGGCAAAGATGGGACAGTTCCTCGGGACACTCAGAGAGGCCCAGAGAGTGAGTAGCAGTAGAGGCATAGAGTCGTCGACAACACAAAACAACAAAAGAGTGGAGGTCGAAGAAAGAGACCCATCCCTCCTAATGCCACACACAAACACAACGGTCCACATAAAACTGAGAATGCTAAGAATGGATGAAATAGAGGGACAGACGCCACTGAAGGATTTGGACCACATTGTTCTCACCCAATTCGTCACCTGGTGAGAAAATCGAGGGTGCTTACATGCCCTGTTGGGTCTTGCAGGGAATGACAGTTGTGGAAGGAAAGGTTAGAGAATACAGAACAAACTACAAGCTAATATCAATTGAAAACAAATTAAAACTGTGAAAAGAAACAACAAACACCAAAAAAGACAGATGTCACCAATGGTTTTGAGCTGGTCAATTGATGAAATCGGAGCACGATGAAGGAAGAGAACTGTGGTTCCTTCTTCCCCCAACGGAAGGCTCTTGAGGCCCTCACAAAGTTTGTTTTCCTTACAATGAGAAGAACTGAGCATGACAGTGAAAGAACTCCCTGCAATGTTGCCATTGTGTTATCGTTAAAGAATGAGTCCTTAACAATCTTAGCAGCATAACGATGCCTGAAATTCCTTGTGAAAACAATGTATCTTCACGGCTTTTAATAGCAGATCCTCGGGCGATTATGTAACCTCTTCAAAGTGTGAAAAGGGGCCCTTTAGGGCTTCCTTAGGTCATTAACTCGCCTACTCTGCGGATTCGTCTCGGATTTGGGAGTCAAATCAGATTGGGAGCCGGTCCGTAAGCGGTTGAGAGGTCGACCAATTCAATAAATGTGCCATTTTAGCAGGTGCGCGGGTTTTGTCGTTGACAGTCGCGCGTCATGCGCGCAAAGTACGTTTTTGTCCTGCGCATGTGCGTGCGCACAAAACTACTGTGAAGCGCCCTTCAATTTTTGGTTACTTTGTATAGTTTTTGACCCTTCTGGACTGCTGTGAAATTAATTCAGTGCCATGAATGACTTCATTGTTGTTTTGACGATGCGGATTTCTTGTCGCCATGTGCGGATGAAATTTCGGTGATAACAGATGCCCCCTGATGGATGAGGTTAGGAGCATATGTATAGCCGAAATCCATCAATGTTTCTTCTACTGAGAATGTTGTTGTAAGGGAGAGCAATAGTGGGACCGT
>ML819996.1:15165-25424 GCA_009831015.1 Picea engelmannii | reverse complement strand
TTGTTTGACTATCCCCTTTATAAGTTGAGGGGTCTAAGTGGTGCAGTATTTAGAGCATGCATAACATCATTCTTGAGAAGGAAAATGACTTTCCCCACATCCAAAACCTTACAATGAGAAATTTAGTTCAGATGTGCAGCCTGCAGTGTAGACAGAGGCGCATATGGCGCATGCGCGCTGAAAGTATTGAGAACTAAAGCGCATGCACTCAGAGAGAATGTTGCGCAGGCGCATGCACGCCAGATGTGCGTCTGTGGGGTGGAATACCCATGCGCCTGTGACAAGTGACCGAGAAAGAAAATCAGGATGGATTTCTCTCAATTCTACTGCGAATTGACTGGTGAGCAGGTCGGCGAAGGCCGGTTTGTGTCCCTGCAAGTTAATAAAACCAAAAGGAAAGCAAAATAAACCCAAATGAGGGAGGAATTGATACCTAAGTCCCCAACGGAGTCGCCAGTCTGTTCACACCCAATTCGTCACCTGGTGAGCAAATCAAGGGTGCTTACATGCCCTGTTGGGTCTTGCAGGGCATGACAGTTGTGGAAGGAAAGGTTAGAGAATACAGAACAAACTACAAGCTAATATCAACTGAAAACAAATTAAAACTGTGAAAAGAAACAACAAACACCAAAAAAGACAGATGTCACCAATGGTTTTGAGCTGGTCAATTGATGAAATCGGAGCACGATGAAAGAAGAGAACTGTGGTTCCTTATTCCCCCAACGGAAGGCTCTTGAGGCCCTCACAAAGTTTGCTTTCCTTACAATGAGAAGAACTGAGCATGACAGTGAAAGAACTCCCTGCGATGTTGCCAATGTGTTATCGTTAAAGAATGAGTCCTTAACAATCTTAGCAGCATAACGATGCCTGAAATTCCTTGCGAAAACAATGTATCTTCACGGCTTTTTATAGCAGATCCTCGGGCGATTATGTAACCTCTTCAAAGTGTGAAGAGGGGCCCTTTAGGGCTTCCTTAGGTCATTAACCCGCCTACCCTGCAGATTCGGCTCGGATTTGGGAGTCAAATCAGATTGGGAGCTGGTCCGTAAGCGGTTGAGAGGCCAGCCAATTCAATAAATGCATCATTTTAGCAGGTGCACGGGTTTTGTCGTTGACAGCCGCGCGTCGTGCGCGCATGCGCACAGAGTACGTTTTTGTCCTGCACATGTGCGCGCGCACAAAACTACTGTGAAGCGCCCTTCAATTTTTGGTTACTTTGTATAGTTTTTGACCCTTCTAGACTGCTGTGAAATTAATTCAGTGCCATGAATGACTTCATTGTTGTTTTGACGATGCGGAGTTCTTGTTGCCATGTGCGGACGAAATTTCGGTGATAACACACATCCAATTGGTCCTGACATGGATTCCATCAAGGGCACTGCACAAATTGTAGGTTAGTGTTGACCACGAGATGCAGTCTCGGGCACATAAAAACTTAGTCGAGCTACAGAAAGAAACAAAGCAGCGGGAAGCGCTGGAAAAAGAGTATAAGCAGGCCAAATCTGAAACTCGGAAGGAGACAGAACACAAGAACGAATTGGAACACAGAGTGGGAGAAATTTTTGGGGAACTTCCAAACACTGCGCAAGGAAACGAACTCCCAACCACAGAAAAGATCGACCAGATTGCACAGGCAATTGCTTGATACCATAAGGAGATCAAGGATCTCTGAGAACATCTAACACCAACAACTACACCGGCAGTAAAGGAGAAAAGGAGGCAGGTAGCAACAACACAAATATAAGAGATGGAGAAGCAGGTTATCACAGTAGCTAACTTGCTCGACAAAGCAGCGCAACTTTGGACAAGACTGGAGGAGGATCCACAGGTTCAACGCTGGGACAAGGAAGAGGAAAGGATCAATGCAGCGATCCAAGAATTCAAACAAAGACCAAATACCATACCAATCCTAGAACATGTCAAGGGGACGCAAGAGCTGAAGAAGATGCAGGAAAAACGTATCACTGCGCAAACACAGAAACATGAGCATCAAGCTCAAATAGAACCATTACAGGAACGGGTAGCAAAAGTACTCGCACAAGAAGAAGTAGATAGAACACAGATGGCACAGGCATGGGAAGAATGCATAGGAATACTGAGCGATGAAGTGGCAGTCAAGGTAATGGATACCATTAAGGAGAAGACCGCATAGACACTGACAAAAGCAGTAGAGCTGAGGGAAATATTCCAGATGATCACCAGAGAGATCGAGGCAGCTTAGAAAGATTAGGTGAATCGGGACGAGTCACATGTCAGTGTTGGGGGCATGTTGGCAGCAGGCCGAAGTCAGAAAGAAAGTGTGCACAAAGAAGAATGACAGTTGGAAGAGAAATCGTGGGAAAGAAAGCATGCAGGAGGAAAGCAACAACTGGCAAGAAGCACAACACAAGCGCATGCAAGAAGGAGGCGAAAGCTAGAAGGAAGCAATGAACGCATGCGGAGAAGGAAGACCTAACGACAGTAGGGTTAGGGTTCTTATAAGGTTTTTTTGTAAATAGCTGAAGATCCCGATAGATATAAATATATATACGCAGGTATCATACAAGAGTTCGAAAAAGTTCGGTTCGCTACCTACATAGAGTCTGACTATATTTATGTAATGTTTTGATGAGAGAACTATTTTTGTAAGAAATTGAGCTAAGAGGAAAAGAGGAGGTATATCTCAAGGATTAGATCACAGTCCAAGGATCCTGGTGCGATCTAGTTCGCCTCACAGAGATCTTACCCATATGAAGAGAGTTGTAAGCGCGAGGCGCGAGAATTGCAGAACTGCCATAATAAGAGAGCCAAGAGCCAAATATTTGTGGATGTAGCCCAGGAGGGGGTGAACCATGGTAATACATGTGTAATGTGATGAATGCATGCATATCTTTGTCATATTTGTAGTAGTTAAATGTTGTGTGCAGTGAATGAATGAGTTATTATATTACTTGGTTAATTGTTGTGGGAAGATAACAAAAAGATACCATGGAGGTTAAAATATAAAAGAGGATAACATTAATTCGTACTACAAATCATAATTAATGGCTCAAAATACAGATCATGTGTCCATGCTCAATCCTAGGCTGTAAAAACCTGAGTCTTACAACCACCCATTTAAAGCTATCTCGGGTGAGACTGTGCAATGCATTCCGTGTACTATGTTTCCTTCTGGTTTACCACAAGGGCCGATAGTTTTAGGCTTTGTTGGTACCCTTAAATATATGAACCCTGGGTCTACGGCGCAGGAAGTAGAGAGAATTCGTCCAGCTTAACCAACACTTAACTTTGTATCTTCCAGTTCCCTTCTAGAGCCTTCTTATGAAATTTTCTATTTATTCATCAAGGTTGTTATCCTTATATTTTGTCTTATTTATGGATTTAAAGGTTGCTTCATTGTTTGGTTGGTCACTTTCTGTACTTGTTCTCATTTCATATGCTATAAGAGACCCATGAACTCATACATTGTCATTTTGGTCAAGTCCCTAGTTTCTTCAATGGCAGAGACCTTAGCATCATACTTCAAGAGAAGTGATCTCAACACTTTTTGTACAACCAAGGATTCATTGAGCTCTTCACCTAATCCTCTGATAGCATTAACAACTTCATCAACTCTAAGAAAATAGGTTGCAATATCTTCCTTTTCATCCATCTTCATATTTTCAAATTCTACTCTATGTCGTTGAAGCTTGACCTGCTTAACTTTTGGATCACCTTCATAGATACTCTTGATTTTGTCCCATATCTCTTTAGCAGTGTTGCAACCAATCACTTTGCTAGCAATGGTCGGTGTCAATGCTCCTAGAATAACATGTCTAGATTTTTAATTACAACTCATAATCTTCTTCTCATTTGGATCGGTTGGAGCATTCTTTGGGATTACATAGTCATTTACAACTGAGTATCAAATGTATACTCCCAAAGTTGTTAGGTAAGTTTTCACTCTATCACTCCAGTATGCATAATTCCTTCCATCAAATTGTTGAATCCCATTTTGAATGTGCTCATGGTCTTCTATCTCTGCTAAGGATTTTCCTTCCAGTGGTTAAACTGTTTTGAAGGCAACTTGCTCTGATTCCAATTGTTGGAAATACTAAGAGGGGGTTGAATCAGTATTTAGAGAAATTAGTATTTTTGAACTTGTACTTCAATCAGATCATGTATTCAATTTGTATCCAATCAACAATGAATATTATCCAATGAACAATGAAGAATAGTATAAGAGATACACCAATACACCATGCATAGTATATAAGTAATCATGTATTATTGTTCAAAGGAAGTAATGACTTCCAAAAGTAGCTACAGCTTCCAAATATAAAGGGAGGGATAAACCTCCAAAAGGAAGATACAATCCTCCAATATCAAGAGAGGGTTGACTTCTCCATCCTTTCCCCTTCCTTCCAACCAATAATATATGAGAGATAATAAAACTTTACATTAAATTATCACCATCAACCAACCATCACATAGAACCTGATAATGCTTCCTGAGACTTCTTTAACTTCTGAAATTCTTCACTTCTTGGAATACTTTGATCCTGTAGATAATATTACTCAATGTATTCTCTGAAGCTCCTCCAAGTTTCACTCCTTGAATCCTTCCATAAAAGGAGTTATAGAGAAAATGGTAGACCTTATTCAATTATGGTTTATTCAGAAGAGCAAACTTGTACAGCATGCCCCGCGCTCACTATTTAATATCAAATTCTAGAATTTTTACATAGGAAACCAAATCCCATACTCTTTCCAATGCAATTGGTCTCACTTCGTTTGGATTTTCTATGAAGAAGTTATGACTATTTTACTTGGAACACATGTTTATGACTAGCTTCAGGACTAGTCAAAAACCCTATATTCCACAGAGTGTATCTCCAAAATTGTAGCGAATAAAGAGATGAAATTTGTACCACATGTACCTAGATATGTCTTCTCAATATTCTCTAAATTTCATCATTTGAATCGTTCTATAAACAAAGTTATAGATAAAATGGTAATATGGCATATAAATAACATACCTTAGAACACATCACCAAAAGACTTCATCCTCCCTTGAAATTTGGCCTTCTTTACTTCAGATTTCCTCAGAAATTCGACTTATATCTCCTTGTTCATTAATAAACTTTTGTGTGTTGAAAAATGAATGTATAATGAGATGTATTTATACCCTTTATGTCACTTCCTCTTAACATTAGGGCTGACGTGTAGTTTCTGCTTCAATTCACATTGTCATCTTCAAAAATTAATTTCTCCTCAATCGTGAAGATCCACGTGACGTGCCACATACCACCGGAAGCGGCATGACTTATACTATCCATCAATGGGTGTTTTATATGCATGTGTAATTTTCTTCATGTCTATCTACTTCGATCAATTATAGGATCCAAAATCCAATGGCTAGGGTTGACATCAATGACTACAACCAATGACTAGGGTTGACATCAATGACAACAACCAATCTTCCAACCATTGGTGTTTTATCTGGAGGGGAATTGCAGTGGTTTGTGATTGCATTAGTTTCCATTTAGAATGTTAAAATATATACATTTGATGATCCCTCTAGTTATCTTGATGTAAATTAATGGATTAAAGTTGCACAAGTGGATGCGGATCCTTTCCTTGGACTTTGAGCACTTTTCCAGCAACAAAGAACTCCTCATTTCAATTGCCAAGGATCAATATTTGATTATATCGATGGTTTTGTGGTAGCGAACAATAAATATACCATTAACGGATGGCCTTCAGTGTAATTCCTCTATCGATCCACCAATCATCCCTCTGAATTCAAGCCCGGTTCTTTGTTTCCTCATGGTGGCCTATGACATTGGATAAGAAAATCAAGAGTATGCTAGCTCCTTTGATTTTCACAAAAAGCTTGAATTATGGCATTGACACGTCACATTTCAATTTTATTTTTTTTAAATCGTGTATCTAACTCTATCCCATTATTTTACGATACAGCTGGACATTTTTTTATGATGAGGATGGTGAGAAAAAGGATCGTGATCCCTTTATTTGAGTGAATGTCACTCCACTGCTCATCATGATATTCATACCAAGTGATAGAGTGGTGGTATGATTGAGTTTGACATTCAAATACAATTGATTAACAACAAGGAATTCAAGTATTAGGATGCTCGTGACGTCACAAATGTTTTTCGTAGTCATGATAGTTATAAATTTAATGGAAATCGCTTATAAGTTAAGCTTTCCCATGGTGGTTGACGTAATCTTTAACTAATGATCATTATAGTAGTTACATCAATGTTGCGGGGGCATAGTGGAGAAGCCTCTCGATGATCTAAATATCAAATCCTTGTTACTAATCCACTATCATCGAGTTCATGGCAGCCAACTAAGTTTGGTTTATGCCTTTGGTGTCATACTGGTATTCAGGGAACAAGCAGGTCATCTCATTATCATGTTCTATGGGATGACAATAAATTTAGTGTGGATGCTTTGTAGTCTTTAAAAAATAATATATTTTACATAAATTCTTGATGTACGCACTCTACTTCAATCATTCTTCCTGCATATTATGTGCACCTAGCAACCTCATTTTGATCACAATGTGTGATAAGGATTTATTTAGACACTCATCCACAAAGAAATATAGTATATGATGTAAAGTCGTTGCATAAAATCATGGTCGGGAGCTCGTTTACCATCACATTCCATCAATCAAAGTCAGTCATTTGAAGGATATGAATACTTGGTGCACATGTTGTTGAAGATTTGTGTAGGATTCCCTTTATATTTAAGAAGTGTTTTTGGCAACCTTGACATAACATTTTGGAAGCAGCTGTTGGAAAATTGTTTTTATCAAAGACAATCTACAATTTATTTGTGGATTTCATCAATTATTTTTATTAAAAATATGACAGAGAACCAATTATTTGTGGATTTCATCAATTGTTTTTATCAATGAATTTGTGGATTTCATCATCAATTATTGTTATTAAAAATATGACAGAGAACCAATCAATTCGCAGAGGTGACTACTGAAATATTGTTGGGGGAAATCAGAATTCACAGAGGTTAATGGGGAGAATAAAATGCATAGGAAAAGAAATGAAAATGCATGGGTACTCTTGGTTGATCGTTGAGGGAACAAGGGAAGAATCGCAGAGATTATACGAATTAAAAACGTTGGGGGAGCAAGGGAAAATCGCAAAGGTCAACAATGATCGACAAAGGGGCAAACAAAAAATGCAGAGAAATAAGGTTGAAGAGCACAGGGGTAAACTCTGTAAAAACGTCAAGCAACATCCCAAGGGACCACGCAGAGGTAAGGTGAATGGCTACGTTCAACACAAGGTAAGGAGATTCATTTCCCTAGCTAAGGAAGAAGACACAGAGCTCACAGCTCCCAAAAAAAATGTCGATATTAAGATCCCATGGCACTGAGCAAAAAGGATGAAGGCGCAGAGCTTAACTTCACAGGAAGCAAGTTACCTTTTTGTTTTCCTAACCAAAAATTCCTAAAGTAAATCGTAAAACAAGTAAAAGAAACAGTAAATAGAGATTCATCGAGCACCTATTCCCTGGGTTTGCCCAAGAAGTTTTTTCTAGCTCAAGGGTTGCATCTAATACTAGTGTCAAGGGTTCTAAACCAAGAAAACTTTGTCGAAAAACACATGGAAGAAAAATCTAACAATCCCTATCAAATGGGAGGTAAAACCCAACATAACAAATAATAATTATTTGAACCCTACATCGAATAAAACTTAATACAATGCAAACTCATTGAAAATATTGTAACCAACGAGTTGAATTTCGAAGATGTTCTCCCGCGATTTCGCTCCGTCCATCTCCCTGCTTGCTAACCGTGAAGACTTCACTGATACCTCTCATCCAATGTTAGGGGTACTCTTCTTCCCCCTTATCCCCTCGAGCCACAAAGGAGACATGCACACAAACAACCAGAATAGTCTAGCTCCTAGCCCGCCTCGCAAGGTAGAGCTACCACTCTATTTCTTGAGTTGGGTATCCCAACTCTCACAAGTAAAACCAATAAGAATTTTTGCAGCATAACCTTACTCCTACCAGCCATCCCCCTTCCTCCTCTCAGCCATTTCCTTTATAGAATTTTTCTTAGTGACAACTTGTCATTTTCACATTAAATTCGTTTTTTTTTTATAATTTAATTAGGAATTATTTCCCCCATACACTTGGCACTTGTTCCCTTATTTTCACTAATAAATCCATAATTTGATTAAATTAAATGTCAATTTCCCTCACCCAACCTAAAAGCGCTCCTATAATCACTCCTAGTTGTCCCTTAACTCCCTCCATTTCCCTTTTAATGACTCATGTCTTTAAAAACTTAGTTGTGTTTAATTTAGGAAATTTCTTTAGTTAGACCAAACTAGATACCTTTCTATGCTTCCACATTATTTTTACATTTATTTCCTTTCTTATCTTAATTTCCAATTTGGTATTCTCTTGCACACATTAATATAATTAAATATTTAGATATAATTTTTACTCTTTCAATTCCTAACTTGATTTTTCTACATCCCCCGTTTATTTAATTTATAATTTAGTTTTAGTCTTCTTACCCACTTTAGACTTAGGCTCAAATTTTTAAACTAGGCTTAGAATTTTTACGAAGATTTTATAATTAATAAAAATTACCCATTTAATAATTATTTTAAGTCTGACAATGTCAAAATAAATTATTGTTTTCTAGGCACCTAGGTTCATTGACTCAAGTTTTATTTTATACCGCAACGTGCCCTTCAAGATGCACTCCATGCTCCAAGGGTGCCACTCGCCTTTGATTCAAATTTTAATTACGTGATGTGCCCTTCAAGACGCACTACGTGCTCCAAGGGTGCCACTCGCCTTTGACTGGTTTTGGTAGTTGTCCAACCCCAAGAGTCAGCACTCCATTCAGGTGACCTTGTGAGAGACTAAGGGCCTCTAAGGAATAAGGACTATGCCTTATTGTGCACCCTTTAGAATATTTGTGAGTGTTTTTCTTAGTCTTCCCTCGCGGCATCGTGGATCTCTCAAACTAGGTAATTGTTAACCTACAATTCGAGCCACGGAGGGAGTGCTAGTAGGCTGTGATAGGGTTGTTGGCACACCTCTCCCCGAATATTTGGTTGTTGTGCATGGCCCCTTTACTCCTTATGTGAGTCTGATTAGAAATCAATCGCCAGCCTCCATCCATCAAAAAAACACTGTCAATGATCCATAAACAACATCATAATATACCTGATCATATGTCACATATGCATAAATACAATACCCAAACCAATACAATTCACTCCCTAACTCAATCCAAAGTCCAAGGAGGTCCATTGATGCCATCGGCATCCTCAATCTGTCAAGTGTCATGCACACTCAGGGGAAACTCGTCAATAGCATTTTTCAATACATAGATATCTAATAACATAACATCGAATCCATCAACATCATCATAAGAATCCACAAGCGAAACAAACAACATACACTAAAACCGGATCACTTGCACGCAAGTGCCTTGAAAGAATAATTCAATAACATGTGCTCGCAAGAGTGGGATGTTACAATATGCAATGTTGGATAAAGGTGCCCAATGGAGAGGCCCTTATCTGATGAATTATTAGGATCTAGTCATTATCTTTGACTGTTATTAATTCTCCAACATTTATTTTATTTTATAATCATTTGAAATCTCACATCAGAGTGTGCATTTAATACATGTCTATGAGGTGACTCACAGCAGTGATATTTGTTACAGTTTGAGGGTTACCCCCTCTATTCCAAGAGCCATCTTGAGGCATAAAGCAGGGAGGCATTTTCCAAACCTCCATAGGGTGCTTTAGCATTGTTCCCTCGCTAGGAACAACAATGCATTCAATGTTATTTTTCAAGAATGTGAAGTTGATGTTTTGGGATTATTCAATTCTATGTGTAATATATGTGAGAAATAGAAGTCCATATCATGTTATTGGGAATAATACTCCTTATGAAATGTGGTATGGCCGCATTCCTTCAGTGAGGAATCTCAAGGTATGTGAGTCTATCTATTATTCCTTAATTCTTAAGGAGAAAATAAATAAACTCGGGGCAAGTAGTTGAAAGTGCATTTTCTTGGGGTGCTCAAATACCATCAAGGCATATTTCCTTTATGATGAGGGAAACAAAAATATTGTAAGGTAGCTAGAGAGGTAGTAGGGGGGCCCAGAGGGCCCATAGTGATAATAGTGGAGGTCATTCAATGTAAGGTGGACTAGGTCCACTATATTATTAAATAAGGCCCACTATGGTAGTTAGATATAATAAATGTAA
>ML819995.1:122255-133861 GCA_009831015.1 Picea engelmannii | reverse complement strand
ACCCAATTCGGAAGGAACACTCCCGTGAAGGTTGTTGCTAGCCAAATTTATGAAGGCCAAAGAGGATATGTTTCCCAAGCAGGCCGGGATTGTACCCGTCAAATTGTTAATGAACCCGGCAAAGAATTGTAAGTTAGGGAGAGAACATAGTTCTGAGGGAATGTTTCCTATGATATTGTTATCGCTCATGGAGAAGTACCGTAAACTACGGCAGCCACCAAGAGTGGGCGGAATAGAACCCTGGAGTTGATTCTGATACAGGTAAAGAGTGTTTAAGCGAAACAAATTTCCCAATTGGTARGGAATATGACCATGAAAACTGTTATTGCCAWGGTCGAGTATTCTAAGAAAGGAGAGATTGCCAAGAAGAGGAGAAATTGTACCTTGTAATCCCATGCCTGAAACATTTAGAGASATCACTCTCTGTATGCGCCGACTGCATATGACACCTGTCCACTCGCAGAACGAAACATTTGGGTTCCAAGCAGTGGGTAATGATTGGGATGGATCATATGTGATTACAGACATGAAATTAAGCAGAGCCTCTTGATCAGAAGCGTTGCTGAGATGGGGATACCGACGATCTGATAACTGAAAATTTCTGGAAACCACAAAAGGAATGAGAAAGATAACGAAATAAAAGAAGAACAGGAGCATTCTCATAATGAAGAAGAAAAGAGAAGGAACGTGACAAATTTCCATATCCTATTACAAGATAAAGGTTTGTGCGGGTGGTTTCTCCAGACATCGTGTGCCTATATACCATCGTAGATTCCTCGTTTATTAATGAGTACCGAGAAGTATGGTAGAATAAATCCAAGAAAATCAAACTTCAGATCAGCACCGAGAAGGATCGTAAAATAAAATCAAACTTTACCGATGGAAAGATCTTCGGGTCGGCAACAAGAAGGATCTCAGAAGAAAATCAAAGTTAAACAATGGAGAAATGTTCGGGTCGATTACTTTCCATACAGCCTTCATTTCACTTAGTGCACAAGTAATTAAAATATATATAAGTGCGCGCCCTGCACACTCTCCCACTAGCAGGCGCGTGATAGTTGCGTGGCTGCCGGAATTACTTTTCGTTTTCAAATTGCAATTGCCCTTTCCACAAGGCAAAAGCGTCAGAGTGTGGCTGTTATTCTCGAGGAAAAGTTGCCTAGTACACAATTTCGTACTAATTATGTCGAAAGGCGTACATCTATTGACAATGGGCACAATTAATGATCTTTTAATCTTATTTAACCTTGTTAACATGTTTACTTTTTAACATTTCCCTAATCACATTAAAAAATTACTGTAAGGATATGTAATTGTCACTTTCCATTTATCAACCTAATGCAGTGAAACGTTTCATATTAAACCTAATGCAGCGAAACGTTTCATATTACCACAGACGAATTACCACAAACATTTTATATTGGAGTCATGCATTCTCAGTATATTGCAAGCACACGTTCTCAACTGCTACCTTTCGCGTTCTCAGCCGCGAGTTATCGAGTTATCTTTATTGTAAGTTTTTTTGCGATTTAAAGTATTGGGTTGATTTAAAATGGGACAAAATTTAGATTTATCTTTTGGAACACAACACTAATCCATTTAAGAAGGGAGTGGGTTAACTTGGGAGTAATCTATTCTCTCGAATTATCTTTATTGTAGGTTTTTCTGCGATTTAAAGTATTGAGTTGATTTAAAATGAGACAAATTTTTTGGTATATGGTTTTGAAATGTATTTTCTATATAAAATTTAAACTATCTTTAAAAATCTAATGAAAATCTAACTATTATCTTTTCCCTGAAAAACAAATCTGGTTACTCTCCAATTAACCTACTCTTTTAAGAAAGTGTAGGTCACACGATACGATATTTGAAAAGTTTGCTCTATACTTATTAAATATTGAAGTCAACAGTGATCAGATCTCCGTCCCTTCAGGCTTCAAAATTTACACATTACACATGGAGAAATCTTGTGTAAGATATTTCTGTCGGCTAATTTTCGAGATAGCTTTTGAATTTAGAACGCTCAATGCAGAACCTCATAAAATTAATGGAAAGTAAACATCGATAAAAGATATTTTAGTTTATGAAACGTTTAATGTTGTAAGAATCGATAAATTTGGTGATGAATGGTTGGATTTGCAGATTTTAGTGGCTAAGTTTGTATAATCTGAGTGTTTCAGGGGTTTTTCAGCAAACTAAATCCATTTATACATCCAGAAAATGCAATTTAAACAACAGAAAATAGCAGTTTTGTCCAAATTTACATAACTCAAACTAAAAAACTCAAAAATAAAACATTTAACCAACCCCTAAAATGACTAAAAAAACATTATTTCTCTCTCTATATATATATATATAAAGAAAAGCAATCCTTGCCATGCCAAGTCCTGCTTTTGTTAATCATTGACGTGTGTTAATTATTATTGGTGATAAATTTACTTGAAAAACGACTCAGCTGAAAAAAAGAATCAATAGATAAATCAAAAATTAATTTTAGTTACATTAAAAAACAATTTGGATTCTAACTAGTTAGGCAATTAATTCTTGTCAAACTGAAGAGTTAAATCTTGGCAGCTTTTTTTAAGCGCTGCACTATAAAGATCTGGAAGCAGAAGAAATGTAGTCTCCCGACTATTAATCCTTCTTGTGGTTTTATTGAGAAGAGTATTTTGTTGGTAGTTGTTTCTCGCTTTTTGTTTTTATTGTGACGCACGGACCTTCTCAGTCGTATTTCTGGCATGGTGATTTTGGCTGCTTTCTCTGTAAAGTTTGCTTCGTCATTTTTTTGTGAAAAGTTGTTTTAGAGGTGAGCAACCAACCCGCAAGTTTTGTTGTCACTAGAGAATGAATTTGGCCACAAAATACACTAAATACATCCAATGACATTAATTAATGGCGAAGTTTTTCATCTCATATAAAAACTAGCCAGAGGAATATTAAACTGCGAGCAGAATAAAAAAAAATTACGAGTCATACCTTATAAATCAAGGGAACTATCATGTTTTGGATTTGTTTAATGGTTAGTGGGAATCCAGTGACATAAATTTTCACCAAATTACTATTTTTTTTTGTTTAAAATTTATTTTTTTTATACAGAAATGAATTCAGCATGTTGAAAAAATCTTGATTATATATAAATAATTACTAAAATTTAACAATTTCTCACCTCAAACAATGTCCCAGAAAATAAATTAGTAAAATTTTAATTTACCAATTTACAAGTTACCACTTTTCAATAAATGTATTAAATGAATGATGCTTCTCTGTATTGCTTGGCAGGTTG
Organism: Picea engelmannii; assembly: GCA_009831015.1. Classification (NCBI taxonomy): domain Eukaryota; kingdom Viridiplantae; phylum Streptophyta; class Pinopsida; order Pinales; family Pinaceae; genus Picea; species Picea engelmannii. The sequence goes on along the minus strand of ML819995.1, from coordinate 130,578 downwards.
TGTTTTTTCTTAAATTTTTATTATTATTTTTTTTAATTCAATAATTCTCTAGCCAAGCATGGGAAATTTGTTAAATCTATGCACTGCATTCCTCATAAAAATAATTATGGTTTCACAATGAATTTTGATTATATTTTTTTTGTTGAAAGAAGGAAGTGCTTCTTAGAAGCATAATATTTTTTTCATTAAAGGTTTTATTTAGTTTTCTTGGAAATCATAAATAACCCACTCACTACTTGGGGGACCATTACTTTTATACCCTTCATCTAATATAAGATCTGTTACAACTCGCCTAAAGTAGATTACCCATCCCCGATGGCACCCAAGATACCCATAGTGGTCATTGTTGAACACCGAAAGCATAAACACAAACAAATTTGATGGAAAAAAACAAGAGACAACAACAATCACACAATGAACTGTTGGCCCTTGACCAAGTTTTGGAGAACCTTGGTCATGTTTGACGACTTTTGGGACTTCGACGGGCTGGTCGAAGACGAAGTGCCAAGCGAAGCAGAGATCGCAGGATCTCACCCCCCTTTTAGGGATTTTGGGTTAGGGTTTATGTAACGGGTATGGGATGTCGGCCCATGGGACTTACCCATGTTTAGGCCTTTTGTAAATATATAAATAGAAAACTAGGCGATGCAAGTAGTAGAGAGTGTGTGATGTAAGTAGTTGGATCTATGTGATCGAGGAGCTCTGTGCATACTGTGTGTTGAGAACTTGTAGAGCTAAGTGCAAGTGATTGTAAGAAGGCTCTGTGTTGTACCAAGCTCGGGAAAGGAGGATCTGGCGAGGTGCGCGCAGATCTCATGTCCCATGCGGAGTAGGTTCTGAGGCTCTGTGCTTGTAAGAAGATTGAAAGAAGATAATAAAGAAGAAGAAGAGTTGGTGGACGTAGCCCCACGCTGGGGGTGAACCACGTATATCCTGTGTTGTGGTTGTTTTGTGCATTATGGTTGATATGTTATTGATGTGATGTATGCTTTGTGTTGTGATCTTTATGTTAACTGCATCTGAGATAATAGCTTGGTGCTTATGCTGTGAATAAATGCTAGATCTGATCTATTTCTATGTGCTTAGTGCTTGGATGTGTTAGATATTATTGAATACCGCGTTGCTCTATAATTAGGGTTTCTTTCTGTGGTGTGAATAAAGGTTAAATACTAATGAATGATAACTGCTAAGTGCTCTATTAAAATATTTCCATCACATATCTATGTCCCATCTAGGTTGTAGACATTTGAGTCCTACAAGCACCCCTGCCTCTACCTCGGGTGAGACTTCATCTGCTTTGCAGGTGTTGCTGAAAGGGCGGATAGTTAGGGTTTTGTGGGTGCGTTGTTGAAGCGTTGAACCTTGGGTCTGCCCCTGTGCCAACAAATGGTTATGTTGTCGGGACCTGAAACTGTGATTGTTGGGAACTAAAGAAAAGATAAAGCTCTGTGTGTAGATCTATTGTTGTGGTGCACAATAGTCTACTCGACTTGCGAAGCTTTGTGCTAAGAAAGGAATCGGATCTGAAGAAAAGAAATAAGATCATAAAGCTCTGTGCTCTGATAAAGGTAAGATAAGTGAAAAATTTTGTTTCGAAGGAATGAATCTAGGTATGCTTGATAGATTTTATCCTAGTATGAAAACTAAGGCACAGATAGAATAAAGAAGATTTGAAATGAATAGATCTGATAGATGTTATGAAAGATATATTATTTCTCTGCATAGAAAGGATTTTTGGACTAACAAATGGATGCAGGATCCTAGAAATAATTTTTTGCAAGTTCATTACTGTGATCCCAGTGCGCAGTATAGGAAAGGTTGGGGATCGTTTAAAAGAAAGAGGGGATTAACCCTTTGTTATAGATGCAGAAGACCGGGACATCTTGCTAAGGAATGTCCTGGTAGAAATCTTATTTGTCTTTGTTGTAAAGCTATGGACTATGAAGTTTTGGATTGCCCTAGAATGATTACTAAAGTTGAAAAGATGAATGTGAGACAAGAAAACCTTGAGAAAAACCAAGAGACTAAGAATATGCTAGAACACCAGAAAGAATCAGAGACTATATTATTGCAGATGAAAGAAACATTGAATGATCATAGAGACATCAACTTATCAGAGATCTTAAAAGAGAAGGAGTTCATAAAAACAAGAATAGGATATTTCGACATAGACTGTGTTTTGGATGAGGAAACATAGGTGAATATCATAACAGAAAGAACTTGGGAAATTGTGGAAAAGCTTGTTATGATTCCTTCATTAGGAGGAATACGATTGTTTAAAGGAAAATTGATAACCCTATGTGGAAGACTTACCCAGATACCTATGAGTTCTCATGGATCTTCGACAGAGGAAAAATTCGAGGTCATTAAGTATGTTGAGAACAACGCCCCATTTTCTCTTTTGCTAGGAATAACCTGGATTGAGAAAGATCAAGTCCAGAAGAAAGAAGAAGAGGAAGCTCTAGAATAGAATTGGCAAGAACTAAGGGATTTTATGGCTAGGAGAATAACACACTTACTGGAAGAACAAGAGGACAAGTCGAAGCTACTGAAGGATAGAGATCGGGCTGTCGAAGTTGAAAGAACCCGGGCAGACTTGAAACACTTGTCCATACAGGAGAGTAGAGCACCTAGTCTAGAAAGAGAAGAAATATTACATTCAAACCCTGTGAAAGACCCTCAACAATGCGAAGTTACTACGCTAAGAGCGGATAAGAATAAAAATGGAAAGAGGAACCCATTGACTTAGATAACAGGAAAGAAAGCTAGAAAGCTCAGAAAGAAGAAAGAAAAGTTAGAAAAATTGCAGGAAGTTCCAGAGAGGACTTCGCAGAAAGAAGGATTACAAAATTTGAACTCCATCGGAATAGCAGAACAACGCAGATTGACACTTTGCCACGGTGAAGAAATATGACCGTTGGAGGCATCTCGACCATTAGATCGACACTCCAAAATGGCTAGAAACACAGTTATGGATGGAAAGATCGCCATTGGACTGTTGAGACCGTAACGGATGGAATCACATTGATGAAGGCTTTCTTGTCCATTGGATGAATCTGTCACGGCGTTTTCTATTTATCCCATTGAATGTTGCATCGAGAACACTTTTGTGAATTGTGAGTATCCGAGCCCGTAGAGAATTCATTGTTATCGAGTTGTGCCTATTGAGACCTTTCCACCCGTTCTGTTACATTGAGTGTTTGATCACCGACCTGAGATACCTGATCTTGAGCGTGCATGTCGGATGACTTTAGCGCAGTAGAGAAATCAGTTGAAGATATCCTCATAGACCTCATGGATGAGAAGTTCATGTTCGCGGGAGCACGAGCTTCATCAACGAGAGGAGTGCAAGCATCCCCGTCGACTGCCCGCTGATGTGGGCCATATAGAACTGTGACAAAGAAAGAACCAAGCATCATGATGACTTGGTGAATGCAAATCTCATCCCATCTATCCTGCCCGACTATATCCTGCCTCTGGCTAGCGTGGTTAGTCGTGATGGTGTCCCGAGGGACTTCGACTAGACATTGATCACTGCATACCTCCTTAAGGGGATACACGCAGTTGGACCACAGTTAGGACAGATTGTGATGTTGAAGATCAATGACTTCAACTTGGGCGATCGCAAGAACTATGGCATGCTCACCCCACATAAATATTTGACCAAGACAACGCGGAAGAAGTCGAAGATAATCCCCCAACTGTGGACCAAGGACATTTTGTGGTCCACCATCCTGAATTTGATGAAGATACCACACTTTGGAAGGCATCGGGAAGTTAACGCGTGCATTAAGCTCCTGCTGTCATGCTTCCATGGAAGTTATCTATGGCTGGATAGATGCATCACCATAGATCCGACGTTGATCCATAGGAGCACCGGATTAAGCATGCAACGACCTGACCCACAATAATTTTACCCAGGGAAGGTTGCATATCATGCCCTAGTGCAACGAATCAAAGATACCTATGGTGATGTGGAGAAGGGGAAGTGGGGCTACAAGGTAGCCTCCATCCAGAATGGCACAGTGCACTTAGCTTGCCAGTTGATTACCGATAAGCTAGTCAAGAAGAACAAACCCACGCAGGTCAGGGGGTTTGTCGTCGACCTCGCAGGAAAATGCATTGAAGGGATACAAATGAACTGGGCGAGCTACCTCATCAAATAGTTAGAGAAAGACTGTCACGAAGCTCGGGATTAGAGCTACGATTTCCATTTCAGTTGGTTGTTAATCCTTATCGCCTTCATTGCTTGGGAGATGCCGGAAGGAGCGACCTTCTCTGAAATTGAGCCATCTAAACCACTAGCTACGAAGTTCACTATGCTCTGGTATTCAAGCGACATGGTGAAACAATGGCAGTCAAACACAGTGTTCCACACCTATTACCTATAGCTAAAGAGGGATATTGAGTCCTTCCCTCACATGATGCCAAATACCCTGCACAGGTTCAGGCCCCTTGCGAAGTTCCGTGTAGATAGGCATTTTATTTATATCACTGCGCGTGGAGACGAACATAAATAAGAGCTCCAATCCTACTATAATCTCATAGAGGAGGACATGGAATAAATAACTAAGGAATGGCCCCCAAAGTTCCTTATACCAGTCGACCAGGCAGAACTGTCCGACCCTAACCTCATTAGAATTCTTGTGGTCACTCGTGAAGAGTATGATGCACCTAGCAGTAGCAGAAGGAAGAAGAAGGAAGAGGTACAGGAGCTGAACAACGCATCAGAAGATACTACTTCAGATTCACCTGGAGGAGGAGGAGGTGATGAAGTAGATAAAGAAGAGGACAAAGGGGAAGAAGACAAGTAGAAGCAAGGCGAAGTAACACCACCTAAGGATCCCATTAATGAAGCTGAGCCATCCAAGAAAATAAAGGGGTCCCCCACGAAACCTTCATCACAGAAGAAGTCAAAAGATAGTAAGCCCAAGTTGCAGATTGTGCTCATGATGGATGACATCAACCTCATCATTGTCGTTGTATCATATACTTCAGAGGATATTTTACAACGCAACGAAGAAAAACAAGAGACCATGTATGATAGGATTGAAGCATAACTGAAAGGGGTACAACAATCCCTCTACTCCAACTCTGCAGCGTCCACTGCGCCACCGTCATCTGAAGGAATTTGAGTTGGGAGATGAGCCTGCCTAGCTACGCAGAATATCAGATGCAGTCGAAGCTCACCTTCACCATGTCTAGGAAGAAAAAGAGAAGGTAACAGAGGCATTGAGGCAAGAAAAAGAGGAATCCATAGAGCAACGTTGGGTTGCGTAGCAAGAAAAAGATGACCTTTAGGAAAAGTTTGCGAAGGATAGAGCGCAGATCCAGAAGGAGAAATAACAGTTGCTCGCGGAGCAGATGGGAGCTAAAGAAGTAGTCACTAGAGAACTTCGCTCTGTGAAGGGCTTCGAGCAGATGGAAGAAGAAACAACAGAGAACTAGGTGGGGAATCTCGTTGAATCTATTTAACAACTTCAAGTGAGAATTGCAGAACTAGAATTGCAAGCAGTGCTAAGCACTCTTCAGGAAGTGCGAGATTAGAGAGAAGAAACTGCCCAGAGCGCAGTTGAGATAATCAAGGCATTATCCTTGGAATGCAAGCAACATAGTAGTGGAAGTGCGCAAACTTACAAGAACCTCGCAGAGGACCCTGAACTCAGGACATTGGAGTCACATCTCTAGGAGGCAAAGCAACAAGTCACATCAGTACAAGAACAGTTGAAACCACTGTCAGCGATCGAGAGGATGAAAAGGTCCCAGGAACAGCGCACGGTTCAGCAGCAAGTCCATGCCATCCAGAGTAAAGTCATGGAAATTACCCAGAGGCTCCAGCGAATGCAGGATGAGGCTTGCACACTTTTTGAGGAGATTGAAGGATAGGGTGCACACCTAGAAAAAGTGGTCACTTTGGTGGAACAACGCTTGGCAAGACCTGTGAACGAAAAACTTATTAGGAATTCGTCGAGCAGGAGGCTCTGGAAAAGCAGCAGGTTGAAGCAACTCGAGCCAAGCTCAAGGCCTTTAAGGAAAATTTACCCAGATTAGAGTGACTTGGTACGAGTCACAGGTGAGTGTTGGGGGCCTATTGGCCCTTGACCAAGTTTTGGAGAACCTTGGTCATGTTTGACCACTTTTTGGACTTCGACAGGCTGGTCAAAGATGGAGTGCCAAATGGAGATCGTAGGATCTCGCCCCCCTTTTAGGGTTTTTGGGTTAGGGTTTATGTAACGGGTATGGGATGTCGTCCCATGGGACTTACCCATGTTTAGGCCTTTTGTAAATATATAAATAGAAAACTAGGCGATGCAAGTAGTAGAGAGTGTGTGGTGTTGTGCTAAGTGCAAGTAATGTAAGTAGTTGGATCTATGTGATCGAGGAACTCTGTGCATACTGTGTGTTGAGAACTTGCAGAGCTGAGTACAAGTGATTGTAAGAAGGCTCTGTGTTGTACCAAGCTCGGGGAAGGAGGATCTAGCTAGGTGTGCGCAGATCTCTTGTCCTATGTGGAGTAGGTTCTAAGGCTCTGTGTTTGTAAGAAGATTGAAAGAAGATAATAAAGAAGAAGAAGAGTTGGTGGATGTAGCCCCACGTTGGGGATGAACCACGTATATCTTGTGTTGTGGTTTCTTTGTGCATTATGGTTGATATGTTATTGATGTGATGTATGCTTTATGTTGTGATATTTATGTTAAATGCATCTGAGATAGTAGCTTGGTGCTTATGTTGTGGATAAATGCTAGATCTGATCTATTTCTATGTGCTTAGTGCTTGGATGTGTTAGATATTGTTGAATACCATGCTGCTATGTAATTAGGGTTTCTTCCTGCGATGTGAATAAAGGTTAAATACTAATGAATGATAACTGTTAAGTGCTCTGTTAAAGTACTACCATCATAGATCTATGTCCCAGCTAGGTTGTAGAAATTTGAGTCCTACAATCACCCTTGCCTCTACCTCGGGTGAGACTTCATCTTCTTTGCAGGTGTTGCTGAAAGGGATGGTAGTTAGGGTTTTGTTGGTGCATTGTTGTAGCGTTGAACCCTGGGTCTGCCCCTGTGCCAACATGAACACAATGATTTACATGGTAAAACCCTTTAAAAGTGAAACATCCATGGGGCAATGATAATCAGTATTCTTATTGTTCAAGGGAGAATTACAACAACAAAACATGGGCTTACGACCATTCGTCACTTACATACAATCTACCTCTATGCGCTTACATTAATCTTTAGCATCTCTCCCACGGTTACAATGAATGTGCACCTAGCAATATTTTATTTTTAGCTGATTTGTTCAACTAAAACCATAATAATAAGAGCCAAAAAATATGCCAAAATCCGTGGGAAATTGGTTGGCACCTTTTCAAGAATCTTCACCTTGACAACAATTTACTTGAATATCATGCCCAAATTTATTCATCACCTTTCCTGCAAGCCAAGAGAAGCCAGCCACCATCGTAGCTTCTCTAACAATTAACATGTCTGCACAATTTTCTTTTGTATGGACCTTTTTCAGAGCCACTCCACCTTCATCAATAATATGTCTTACAAAATGGTATTTAATAGGAAATGCTTTGTCATACTGGGATAAGTTGGTTTTTTAGTCAAATGAATAACACTTTGACTACCGCAAAATAGTTTCACGTTGTCCTGCATCCTTTCAAACTCACCCAACAAACCTTTTAACCAAATTGTCTCCTTGCAAGAACATGAGACAACTATATATTCTGCCTCCGTAGTGGATAAAGAAACAATGTTTTGAAGCTTTGACATCCAACTAACAGGTCCTACTGCAAGAGTAAAGATATATCCTAAAGTGGATCTTGTTTTTTCCTAGTCACTTGCAAAATATTAATCGACATAACCACAGACTAAATCACTACAACCATTATAGGTGATACAATAATTATTTGTGCCCCTAAGATACTGAAACACCCATTTCATTGTTTCCCAATGCTCTTTACCTGGATTTGCCATGTATCTATTGACAACACCAACTGCATGTGAAATATCTGGCCTAGTACTTACCATCGCATACATCAAAATTCCTATTGCATTAGCATACGGTACATGAGACATATATTCCTTTTCTTCATTATTACTAGGACATAAACTTGAAGAAAACTTGAAATGGGAAGCCAAATGGATTTTTACTGGTTTCACATTATTCATACTGAACCTCATAAGTATTTTCTCCACATACTTCTATTTTGATAACCACAACTTACCATTTTTCCTGTCTCTATGTATCTCCATTCCCAAGATTTGTTTTGCTTCTCCTAGATCCTTCATATCGAACATCTTAGCCAACTAAGCCT
>ML819995.1:80156-96783 GCA_009831015.1 Picea engelmannii | reverse complement strand
GTCTATGGGTGTAGGGGGTGCTATTCCATTTCTTTTGAGCACAAATACCCCTATCAAAAACCCAAAGATCCAATTTTTACAATATAAGCTCAAAAAATAATTAATTAATTAAATTATTAAAAATTTAATTAATTAAAAAAAACTATCTAGACTCGACGAAATTCCGCGAAACTTTCTACACTGTCTGGCATGGTCACTTACAACATTCCTAAACAAAGGTTACCAAAAAAATGAGACCATCAGAGTGCCTTTCACCACTTTGGAGGAAATTATTGCATGTGTGGAGGGAAAAACTCAAGGGAAGTCGGCCAGGCCCTAAAACCCGGTCGACAACCTGAGGATAAAAAACCCTCGGTGAAAGGAACTCCCCCAATGGAAACACCCAAAGGTACCTGACCTAACTATGATCCATGCAGACTTATTACATTATTAACCCACGCAGGGGTGCGGAAATTTTGTTTACAAAAATTTTGTGCTGGGGCATCAAATGTCCAAGTAGAACCAATATTGTCTTCATCAAATCTTCATTTGGTGATGCATCTTCATGGTACATGAGTTGACCCCTAGCTGAATAGGCGGTCAACAGGAGCAAAATATTATAATAAACTTACAGGCCTTTCCAATAAAATCTTTGCTAGTCTAAAACAAAAATTGTAATAAACAATGGGTAGATTTGTACTAATGACGATATATATTAGCTCGTATAATTATTATTGAACAAGAAAATATATATCAACAAGTATACTTATTATTGTACAAGAGATCCAAAACAAAATCTGAGAGTTTACTCATGCAAAACAAAACCAGAGACTAAATGTTGTGAGGTGGAGCCCGAAGGTGATCGGTTGTGGTACATTTGGACGGTGGAGAAAGTGGTCTCATTAATTCATGGGAGATCAAACGAGGTCTCAAAACCCAAAGTGTATTCTTATATTTATTAAAGAGTACTTTGAATGATAGAAGGAAACATTATTTGTACTTTCAATTTTGACGTGGTTATGTGTGGATTTAAAATAAGTGTAGTGTAAACGTTTTGATTTGAGTGGATATGTTTGTATAATCGGAGTACAACTATCTTCTATGTTCGTCCTATGCCATTGTCGTCTCCTTGTTATTTTTCTTCTTCTTCATCATCTTCTATTTCTTCTACATTGGGGTTTTGTTTCTCTAGTTGCTCTGTTTCTGGTACTGGGGTTTTCCACTCGTCCTCCTAGTCATCTATGAACTGTCCAACGTCCTCCTCTGTCAACTTGATTTTGCATGTCAACCACTATTGATTGGGGTCCTTCTTGGCTTGAATGTACTTGTGATGTCTTCCAGATTTAAAGTGCACAATCTCCTTGTATGATTATACTACCTGCAGTAGTATGCATGGTGTCTTCTAGATACTCATCTGAATTAATTCCTTATATATATAAAACATAATGTTGTCATCTAGTTGCCTCTTCTTGTGTGCAGAATGCCACAAATTTACGTATCTCACTGCTAAGCATGACTTCTTCACAACTCCCATAAAGTTTGTTTCCTTTGGCTCCCTCTAAGCCACTAATGTGATCGGTGTGAACAACCAAGCATAATGAAATTCCATACCTTTTTCTTGCACCTCCTTGCAATATATCAGGAACTGGTTCAATAGAAATGTTTCCCAACTCATTTGTACTCCTGTGACACACTGCTCAACGACCGCTATCACACCTATCGGTCCCTGGTCCTTGCGGCATTTCCTCAAAAAATTGCAGTCCAACACCTACGTCTTACGACATGAACTAGTCTTTGTCATCATTGATGCTTGCAACATCCATACCGCGTGCACCTCTGAATGTGTTGTACTTTTCCTTCAGTATTTTTGCCAATTCTTTCTCCTTTGACTTGTTTGTGAAAAATGGTGATGGTGATGGTTCTTCCCATCTTGATGATAACCTGGTTATGTGCGCAATTAACTCTGTGGCTATGGATACTAGTCTATATAACCACATAAATCCTCTGTGTACACAACTGGGTAATAACTTAACAAAAATATTTATCTCCATGCTCCAGCCAAAATGTGGAATATCTAAAAGGTTCAGAATACCTATTTTCTCTAGTCTTGATGCCCATTCTTGTGGCTCTGTGATGATTTCTTGTGAATTTGGGGTGATTCTTATGTTTCTATACTTTTCAAGAGCCAACTCGGGAAACTTATTCATATTTGTGAGGTTGTGGTCCGCATACCTCATACTTCCTACTACACCGAGCATATCTTCCTCAACGATCACCCCTGGTGGAATCTCTGGCTCGACGAGTTCATAATTCACCTCTTTTTGTAACTTCATCATCTTTGTTGATGGCTTCCTTGGTGGCACATAATTCCTTGGAAAGTGAATTAGGGTTGACCTTGACGTTGATGCTCCCAGTGTTTCCTTGGTCACGTGTAGTGACGTCTTCCCAGTGCGTTGTTTTGTCAGCTAGGATGAAGCTTCCTCTGTCTTTGGTGGCGCCATTTCTTCCTGAAACTAATCGCTTTGCAGCTAACTTCTTTGGCTTTGTCTAATTTCAATCGGCTCTCTATTTTCTCTTCTCTCTATGAAAACTCAAATGACAATAACTTGTTTTTGTGGACCCTTCAATTTCTTTTATCGCCCATCGCTAATTGTTTCTATTCATGTCCATGCCTGAACTTGCAGTCTAATCCACTTGCTTCCACCTTAAATTATTGTCTTAACACTTCAATAACTTCGTATCCTTCAACAAATCACGTGTTATATTTTCCAGCCTGTCAAAATCCTCTTGTCGTTTTCCATTTATGACTATGCAACACCACTACTTCATTGTCATGTCCACTCTTAAATACTTGTACCATCATGGTTGCTCTTTAATTATTTTCCTAGCCTTCTGCACCGATATTTGTTGCATTTCATTCTTCCTTCATGCACACAATTCCTTCTTCTACATCTCTGCGACATTTTCTGGTTTTATCTCTTTACTAGATTAACTTTTTGATCAATACTTCTATGCTTAACTTCAACCTTTTGTCTCTTACCTCATCTTTTATAGTTTTTTCTTCTCTTCCTTTTTCTTTCTATAATACACTATTATACAAGTACTATGGTACATATTTTGCGCAGTTCATAGTAGTACATGAAATCCCAACTGTTCCTATACAACTTCAACCGACTACCATTAACCAATTCGTCCACAACTTCTCCATTCAATTTATCCAACTGATTAACACCTGCTTCCATCACAAATATGATTAGATATGGCCCTAGCCAATACATCTAGAACTTCCCTGGGTGCTGCAAAAACTTCTTGTCATAGAGTAACACTAAATCTCCCTTCTGGAACTTCTTCTACTTGATAAGTCTGTCATGTCAATCTTTCTCGTGTGCTTTCTGAACCTGCTGATGGAAACCTGTGACAAATTGATCTTCTTCTAATTCCATTAATTCAACAATCTCTTCTTCACTACGCCAAAATATTTAAGTTCCGTCAACGCAACAATGCACAAACTTGGTACTATGAATTCCATAGGCATAACAACTTCTTGTCTATACATCAATCTGAATAGAGTCTGTTCTGTAAATTTTTTACTTTTAGTCCTATAATCCCAAAGTATTGCAGGAATCTTTAAGTCCCAGTCATTTCGATTTACATTACAAACCTTTGTTAGCGCATGTTCCAGGATCTTATTGAATGCTTATACTGTTCCATTTTCTTGAGGATGGTACGTTGTTCTCTTCTGATGATGAATATGAAACTCCTTTGTCAAAGATGCAATTGTCCTATTCAGAAAATGAGTTCCTTGATCACTCATAAGTATCATTGGGCATCCAAACCTTGTAACTACATTTCCAAACAAAATCCGTGTAGTTGTCTCCGCGCTGTAGTCTCTGACTGGTTCTACCTTGACCCATCTAGTTAAGTAGCCTATCACAGTAATGATGTATCTAGCTCCTGATTTATTCAATGGTGGATTGATTGGTCCAATAAATTCCACTTCCCTATCAAAATCTTGTAATGTTACTTGTGGTACTGAGGGAATTTCATCTCTTCTCGAAGGCTTTCCAACTCTCTGACAAACATCATAGCTATGACAAAATTCCTTAGCATCTTTGCGAAGGGTAGGCCACCATAGTCTTGCACGTAAAATATTTTGAGTTGTTCCCTTTCCTGCATAGTGACCTACTACAACCCCTTCATGCACCTATGACAATATCATATGTCTTTCAAGCTCTAATACGCAGCATCCCATAATATCATGTGTACCTAACTTGTACAAATTTCTTGCTATCAGTTGATAATATGTTGCCTTCATTGCTAGTCGTTTCCTCTACGCAACTATAAAATCAGATGGTGCTACTCTTGTAATAAAAAAAATGGACTACATTTGCAAAGTAGTTGTCCACCATTTGTACTATAAATAAATGTGCATCTGGTAAATTGTCGTCCAAGTTTTCTACATCTTCACCTGATAATATGCATAATAAGTGATCCGGTCCTAAGTTAAATTTCCTTGGTTTCACGATCACCTCAAAGTTATATTCATGGAACAAAAACAACCATCTACATATTCTCTCTCCCAACACTGGCATGTTAACTAGGTATCTCAACATAAAATGGTATGTATACATCTTAAAGCAAGATTTAAGAAAGTAATGTCTAAACTTATGCAAGGAATATACCATTGCTAAGCCTTCTCTTTATGTCATAGTATAGTTTTGTTTTGTAGATGATAGATTTTTGCTTGCAAATGAAATTGAATGATCTAACTCTCCTTCACCTCGTTGAGCCAAAACTGCTCCCAATTCCATAGACGATGCATCCACATGAACATGAAATTCCTTTCTCCAGTCAAGAAAAACTAGAATCAACTCGGTGACCATCTTTTGTTTCAATGTATCCAAACTGTGCTGGCATTCCTCATTCCACTAAAACTTAACTTCCTTCGTCAAAAAATTCTCCTTCATTGTGATAGTTGTGATTGTTGCCTTCATTGCTATTCGTTTCCTCTACACAACTATAAAATCAGATGGTGCTACTCCTGTAATAAAAAAAATGGACTACGTATGCAAAGTAGTTGTCCACCATTTGTACTGCAAATAAATGTGCATCTGGTAAATTGTTGTCCAAGTTTCCTACATCTTCACCTGATAATATGCACAATAAGTGATCCGGTCCTAGGTTAAATTTCCCTGGTTTCACGATCACCTCAAAGTTATATTCACGGAACAACAATAACCATCCACATATTCTCTCCCCCAACACTGGCTTGTTAACTAGGTATCTCAACATAGAATTCTATGTATACATCTTAAAGTGAGATTTAAGAAAGTAATGTCTAAACTTATGCAAGGCATATACCATTGCTAAACCTTTTCTTTATGTCACATTATAGTTTTTTTTTGTAGATGATAGCTTTTTTCTTGCAAATGCAATTGGATGATCTAACTCTCCTTCACCTCGTTGAGCCAAAACTACTCCCAATTCCGTAGATGATGCATCCACATGAACATGAAATTCCTTGCTCTAGTCAAGACAAACTAGAATCGGCTCGATGACCATCTTTTGTTTCAATGTATCCAGACTGTGTTGGCATTTCGCATTCCACTAAAACTTAACTTCCTTCGTCAACAAATTCTCCATAGGGGTTGTAATCTACACATATCTTCTGATGAAATTTATATAGTATCCTCTATGATCCAATGCAACTCTCAACTATCACATCGAAGTCGGTGGTGGAAAATCAACAATCACAACTATCTTCACAGGATCAACCAACAATCCTTGTATACACACCACATGGCCCAACAAAATTCCAAAAGGAGCACAAAAAATGTGTTTCTTCAAAATCAAGGATATCTGATATTGCCTACACATATCCAACATTAAGCGCAAAGTTTCAACATGATCTTTCAACAGACTAAATACTGTCCCATCATTCAAGTACACTTCTAAGAACTTATGAATGAACTCTTTGAAAGATAGTACAACCACTCTGGAAAATATTGTTGGTACATTCTTCAACCCAAAAGGCATAATTGTTTACTCATAACAACCCCATTATATCACAAAGGTCATCTTATATCTGTCTTCTTGCACAATCTTGATCTGGTGGTATCCTGAGAATCGATCCATGAAAGAGTAAGCCTCTTGACCCCCTACATTCTCCAACACTTCATTTGTAAATGGGGTAGGAAATGGGTCGTGTAAATAAGAATCATTCAACTTTCTTTGATCTACACATATCATGATTCCTCTTGTCTTATTGTCCTAAACTACCATTGGGCTAATACACTTTGATTCTTCAACAAGTTCTATAATTCCAAATTCTAACATCCTGTCTATCTTTGCTTTTACCTTCTACTTATATGATATATTCATTCTATATGGTCTCTGCTTCACAGGTTGCTGGACATATTGTCATTCAAGTGTTGTCATTGATGTCAACAGTCATAATAAGAAGAGCAACAAGGTAAAGCTCAGGAGGATTAGCAAACACAAAGATCAAAACATGGAAGGAAAAGCGAGAGCTCAACAGTCATCTGATTAGAGTGAGAAGCCTCAGCATCCATCTGATCATCTAAATATAATGCACATCGATCATTTGAGTAACTGTGGGCTTGAGGACCATTGAAATATCGTGACCATTGATCTGCTTCGAGAATACCCATCAGCCATTGGATCAATGTTAGAGTGTAAGGATAGGATAAGCGAGGTAAAGAGGATGTGAGATTGAATATCCGAATACCCATCAACCGTCAGATAATCTGATGTAAATCATAGTTGTCAGATCATCTGAAGAAGATCTTAAGCGTCATATTGTCCAAATCAAATCTGGGTCATCTGATCCAAAGGACACATGGTGGGAGATCAACATTTCGCTAACTCGTGAAATGGAAACATCAAACGTGAGTTTTTTGGGAACTCGCGATATGAGAGGTCGTGAAATGATCTCGACCATTGGAGGCAGAGGAAGCGTGGCGAGTGATTGGAATTTTGCTGACTCGCAAATCAGGAAAGTCAGATGCTGAGTTGCTGGAACTCGCGAGGTTCGAGGTGATGACATGATCATAGTCATTGGATCATAGAGGGATTTGGACCATTGATCTAGATTATCGGATATTAGGAGTTGGAAGAGTTAGGATTGACTCACGTTCAAACACCTGACACACGAGGTCACGACATAATCTGAGACATCAAATCACAGATAATTGTGGACCGTTGATCGTTCTGAAATCATTGGGAACTTCCATTATCAAGGAGGGCACGTGGTGAAGGGTCATTGTTTCCCTGACTTGAAGAGTGAAGAAGTCAAAAATCCATTCATGAGAATTCGTGAAACGTGAACTCGGGATTTGGTCACAGCCGCCGATCAAAGGGAGAATGAGGATCGCTAATTCGAGAAGGGCATGAAGATCCATGTCAGCAAGACTATGTCAGCAATGACACATGGCACAATCGGACACTAAAAAGTGTCAAGTTGATTCGACATTTTAGGTACGTGAAAATCACGAATATGAGTGAGACATGGCGCTACTCGGCTCGTGACACATCATCAAGTAACGTAAGCAATTACATCACTCTGAGAGTTTTTCTTCGGGAGTTTTACCACCAGCACTTGCCCAATGTCCTGAAGTCCTGAATGCTGGAGACCTGAAGTGGACACGAGACGTCCGATTTGAAAGATCACTTTGGGAGAATTCATGATCATTGATCGTGCAGAAGGGTACGTGTCAACGGATCATGAACTCCAGGAAAAATAACTTTGGGAAAATGTGAAGAAGAAGGGCTGAAATGTTGAAGGGCCGAAGTCGTGAAGTGTCGAAGGGTCGAAGACGTGAAGTACAAAGTCTCGAAGTGGACACAAGTTGTTCGATCTGAAGGATTTCTTCAGGAGTGTTATCAATCGTTGATCATACTACAATGAGTGTTGAGGCTTGAGAATTACGGATCTCAGAGATGCGAAAGGATCTCGACCATTGATCGAGAGAGGGACATGCGTCAACTATTTGTCAGCTCTGGAAGAATGATGTTTGTAGAAAAGAAGGTGTTGAGATCTGAAATCTCCGAAATCTGAAGACTCGGAGTAAATGGTGGCCATCCATCCCAACGCCTGATTAATTCCTTGCCATCGGATTAAGGAATGAAAGGAACATGTAAGGTTTAAACTTGACTGTTGATCTATCTTTGCGAAATAAATGTGAACCATCTGATTGTTTCGGTGATATCGTAATCATAAATTTTGAAAGGTTGGATGTCACGAAGACCTAAAGGGAAAACTGTCGAAGTTACGAAGAATGGAATTCCGTCATCCGTCCATCTTGTCAGAATAATGAATTGTGACCATTGAATCGATAAACACTCAAGTGCTCATGAATGATTTTTTTTTTTATGGCTATTGGTTTTGATATCTGACAATCTGTTGTAGATGGTTACACCACACCAACTACTCCACCCAAAGACGCTGCAGGAAAGAAAATTTGTAATGACAATTCAAGAGCAGTTAATGGAATTTTAGCAGGGTTGACTAATTCTACATGTGTGAAAGTTATGCATTGAAAATCAACCAAAGAAATCTGGGAAAAATTGGAAGCTGTATATGAAGGAGGTGACAAATTCAAGGAATCCAAACTACAAACATATAGAACTCAGTTTGAAAATCTAAAAATGAAAGAAGAAGAAAATATTGTTGAGTACTTTCATAGGGTAGATGAAGTGGTTAACTCAATTAGAGAGATAGGAGAAGAAATTACAGATAAACTCATTGTGCAAAAAATATTAAGGTCATTACCTATAAGATATGATGCAAAGATTTCTTTAATTGAAGATATATCCGATCTAAAAACCTTCGCATTTGATCAACTCCATGGAATATTTATAGCATTTGAAATGAGAACAAGGCATGATAAATCAAAAAAATATGAAACAACTTTCAAAGAATCCAAGACAAACATAAATCATAAGAAAAAACCTCAATCCAGTGATCATGAAGAATCTGATGTGAAAGAAGCCAATTTCATTAGAAAACTTTAGAAAGGATCAGGGAAGTGCAAAGGAAAGCTTCCTTTCAAATGTTTTAACTGTGGAAAAGTTGGTCATTTTGCATCCAAGTGTCCCTATCCCAAGGAGGACCCTGAAGATGAAGAAAATAAAAATAATCAATACAAGAAGAAGGAAAACCCCAACTACAAGAAAAAGTTTTACAAAGGGAAAAATAATTTGTATTCAAAAAAAGAAAACAATAGTTCGTTAGAGTCTAGTGACAACGATGAATTGGATGATGATGAAGTCCTTTTCTTAGGTATTGAAGAATCTAATAAGATATGATAAATTAAACATGAGAAAGAGTTATAAGATGAAGCAAAAGTTAATATGGAGGAAGAACTTCTCAGTGCCCTAGATGAATTAAGAAAGTACAAAACTAGATATAGACAATTGAAAAGTTTTGTAGTTGAACAAAAGGAAAAACATGAACAAGAAAAAAAGGAGATGGAAAAACTCATGAGCAACTTGAAAAAACAAATCTTAGAAGAACATAAGATCGAAGAAAGTCTGGAAAAGTCTCTTAAGGAAAAACAAATAACTTGTGAAAAAATGGAGGCAAAAATAGTTCATCTAAAAAAGGAATTGGATGAAAAAATCATTCAAACAAAATCTGAAAATAGCTCTAAAATATTAAATAAGATTATTACCACGCAAAGGGATTCAGGTAATAAAATTGGAATAGTTTATTCTCAAAAGGAAATTCATGTTAACTCAAAATATTATGCAGATGCTCTCCTCAGTACATTCAAGAAGAAAAATGAAGAGAAGATAAGTAATGATCAGAATTCCAGAAGATTACTTCCACCCATCAGGAGGGAAGACAATACCATACCAAAGAATTTTGATCCAAACATGTATCCTCACATTTTCCTTTTTTATTGCTTTCCATGCTCTAATTTTGAACAGAAAGCTATAAATTCCAGAGCATATAGAAAGAAAAAATTTGAAGGTTAAGAACTATATCCTTAAGGATAAACAAGCAACAAATTGAGTTAAAAGATGAAACTATAACTCCTTTGCACCTCTACAAGAAGGGGACTTACAATGCTTCATATTTCATAACCATGGACATAAATCCATTAATTGCAGATTAATGGAAGTCTCAGAACAACCCAAGTTCATTAGAGAGCAAAAGAAACTTTGGAGAGTAAAAACATCAAAAAAGGAATGTCTTATTGCCCTAAAAGCTCAAGATAAAAAGGATCTTTGGTATGTTGACAGTGGGTGCTCAAAACATATGATAGGTAACAAGGACAAGTTTTTAGACTTAACGAAACAAAAAGGTAAAGTTACATTTGGTGATAATGCTTCAAGTAACATACTTGGGAAAGGCACTGTGAGGTTGGAAAAAGACAAAGCTAGAAATGTACTACTTGTCGATAAACTGAAGCCTAGTTTATTAAGTGTCAGTCAAACCTATGATCAGGGGCACTTCTGCATCTTTGATTCCAAAAAATATGAGATTAGGAGAGAAGACACAGGAAAATTAGTTGGTACTGCTCCTAGAACTCTTGAAAATGTATATATACTAGATGAAAAATTGAATGAGGAGTTTCTTATAAATTCAGTAGATGAAAGTTGGATATGGCATAGAAGGTTGGGGCATATTAACTTTGAAAATATTGTGAAAGTCAACAACCTTGGTGCAGTAAGAAACTTTCCAAAGATCATAAAACCCTCAAATGCTATGTGTAGACATTGTCAACTAGGGAAGCAAACTAGAATAAGGTTCAAAGCAAAAGAATACACAACCTCTAAACCTTTAGATCTTATCCACACTGACCTATGTGGACCTACGAGAACCAAGAGTTTTCAAGGAGAGTCTTACTTTATGTTGTTCATTGATGACTTTACTAGAATGGGTTGGATATGTTTTCTCAAAGAAAAATCATAACCACTCAACAAATTCAAAGCCTTTAAAACCCTTGTTGAAAGTGAGTTGTTTCCTTTCCTGCATAAATATTTTGAGTTGTTTCCTTTCCGCGATAGTGACCTATTACAACCCCTTCATGCACCTATGGAAATATCATATGTCTTTCATGCTCTAATGCACAGCATCACACAATACCATATGTGCCTAACTTGTCAAAATTTCCTGCTATCAGTTGATAGTACGTTGCCTTCATTGCTAGTCGTTTCCTCTACACAACTATAAAATCAGATGGTGCTACTCCTGTAATAAAAAAATGGACTACGTCTGCAAAGTAGTTGTCCACCATTTGACCACAAATAAATGTGCATCTGGTAAATTGTCGTCCAAGTTTCCTACATCTTCACCTGATAATATGCACAATAAGTGATCCGGTCCTAGGTTAAATTTCTCTGGTTTCACGATCACCTCAAAGTTATATTCATGGAACAAAAATAGCCATCTACATATTCTCTCCCCCAACACTAGCTTGTTAACTAGGTATCTCAGCATAGAATGATATGTATACATCTTAAAGTGAGATTTAAGAAAGTAATGTCTAAACTTATGGAAGGCATATACCATTGCTAAACCTTCTCTTTATGTCACAGTATAGTTTTGTTTTGTAGATGATAGCTTTTTTATTGCAAGTTCAATTGGATGATCTAACTCTCCTTCACCTCATTGAGCCAAAACTTCCCCCAATTCCATAGACGATGCATCCACATGAACATGAAATTCCTTGCTCCAGTCAAGAAAAACTAGAATAGGCTCGGTGACCATCTTTTGTTTCAATGTATCCAGACTATGTTGTAAGTCCTCTTTCCACTAAAACTTAACTTCCTTCGTTAACAAATTCTCCATAGGGGTTGTAATCTACGCATATCCTCTGATGAAATTTATATAGTATCCTGTATGATGCAATGCGACTCTCAACTATCACACCAAAGTCGGCGGTGGAAAATCAACAATCACAACTATCTTTGCAGGATCAACTAACAATCCCTATATACACACCACATGGCCCAACAAAATTCCAAAAGGAGCACAAAAAATGTGTTTCTTCAAAATCAAGGATATCTGATATTGCCTACACATATCCAACATTAAGCACAAAGTTTCAACATGATCTTTCAACAGACTAAATACTGTCCAATCCTTCAAGTACACTTCTAAGAACTTATGAATGAACTCTTTGAAAGATACTACAATCACTCTGGAAAATATTGTTGGTACATTCTTCAACCCAAAAGGCATAATTGTTTACTCGTAACAACCCCATTATATCGTAAAGGTCGTCTTATATCTGCCTTCTTGCACAATCTTGATCTGGTGGTATCCTGAGAATCCATCCATGAAAGAGTAAGCCTCTTGACCCCCTACATTCTCCAACACTTCATCTGTAAATGGGGTAGGAAACGTGTCATGTAAACAAGCATCATTCAACTTTCTTTGATCTACACATATCATGATTCCTCTTGTGTTCTTTTCCTAAACTACCATTGGGCTAATACACTCTGATTCTTCAACAAGTTCTATAATTCCAATTTCTAACAAACTGTCTATCTCTGCTTTTACCTTCTACTTATATGCTAGCTTCATTCTATATGGTCTCTGCTTCACAGGTTGTTGGACAGATTGTTGGACAGATTGTCATTCAAGTGTTGTCATTGATGTCAACATTCATAATAAGCAAAGCAACAAGGTAAAGCTCAGGAGGATTAGAAAACGGAAAGATCAAAACATGGAAGGAAAAGAGAGAGCTCAACAGTCGTCTGATCAGAGTGAGAAGCCTCAACATCCCTCTGATCATCTAAATATAACACACATTGATCATTTGAGTAACCGTGGGCTTGAGGACCATTGAAATATTGTGACTGTTGATCTGCTTTGAGAATACCCATCAACCTTCGGATCAGTGTTAGAGTGGAAGGATAGGATAAGCGTGGTAAAGAGGATGTGAGATTGAATATCTGAATACCCATCAACCTTTAGATCATCCGATGTAAATCACAGTCGTCAGATCGTCTGAAGAAGATCTCAAGTGTCATATTGTCCAAATCAAATCTGGGTCATCTAATCCATAGGACACATGGTGGGAGATCAGTATTTCGCTGACTCATGAAATGGAAAAGTCAAACGTGATTTTTGTGGGAACTCACGATATGCGAGGTCGCGAAATGATCTTGGCCGTTGGATCAAGAGGACATGTGGTGAGCGATTGGAATTTTGATGACTCGTAAATCAGGAAAGTCAAAGGATGAGTTGCTGGAACTCGTGAGGTTCGAGGTCGTGACATGATCACAGTCATTGGATCAGAGAGGGCTTTGGATCATTGATCTAGAGTATCAGATATCTGGAGTTGGAAGAGTCAGGCTTGGATCACGTTCAAACACCTAACATGTGAGGTCGCGATATAATATGGGTCATCAGATCATAGATGATTGTGGACCGTTGATTGTTCTGAAATCATCGTGACCGTCCGTTGTCAAGGAGGGCACATGTTGAAGGGTCATCGTTTCACTGACTCGAAGAGTGAAGAAGTCAAAGAGCCATTCATGAGAATTCGTGAAACGTGAACTCATGATTTGATCACAGTTGTCAATCAAAGGGAGAACGAGGACCACTGATTCAAGAAGGACATGAGGATCCATGTCAACAATACTATGTCAGCAATGACACATGGAGCAATCAGACACTGAAAAGTGTCAAGTTGATTTGGCATTTTAGGTACGTGAAAATCATGAATATGAAGGACACATGGTGCTACTCGGCTTGTGACACGTCATCAAGTGACGTAAGTAGTTACATCACTCCGAGAGTTTTTCTTTGGGAGTTTTACCACCAGCACTTGCCCAATGTCCCGAAGTCTTGAATGCCGGAGACCTGAAGTGGACACGAGACGTCCGATCTGAAAGATCACTTCGGGAGTATTCCTGATCGTTGATCATGCAGAAGGGTACGTGTCAATGGATCATGAACTCCAGGTGAAACAAATATGGGAAAATGTGAAGAAGAAGGGACAAAATGTCGAAGGGCCGAAGTCGCGAAGTGTCGAAGGGACGAAGATGTGAAGGATGAAGTCACAGAGTGGACACAAGTTGTTCGATTTGAGAGATCACTTCAGGAGTGTTATCAATCGTTGATCATACTACAATGAGTGTTGAGGCTTGAGAATTTCAAATACCAGAGATGCAAAAGGATCTCAACCATTGATCGAGAGAGGGACACGTGTCAACCGTTTATCAACTTCAGAAGAATGACGTTCAGAGAAAAGAAGGTGTTGAGATATGAAATCTCCAAAGTCTGAAGACCCAAAGTAAATGGTGGCCATCCATCCCAATGCCTGATTAAGTCCTCACCATCGGATTAAGGAATGAAAGGAACGTGTAAGGTTTAAACTTGACCATTGATCTATCTCCGCTAAATAAACGTGAACCATCCGATTGTTTCGGCGATATCGTAATCAAGGATTTTGAAAGGTTGGATGTCATGAAGACCTGAAGGGAAAAGTGTCGAAGTTCCAAAGAACGAAATTCCATCAGCCGCCCATCACGTCAGAATAATGAATTGTGACCATTGAATCGATAAACACTCAAGCGCTCATGAATGAAAAACTTCCTTATGGCTATTGGTTTTTATATCTGGCAATCTATTGTAGATGGTTACACCACACCAACTACTCCACCCAAAGACATTGCAGGAAAGAAAATCTGTAATGACAATTCAAGAACAGTTAATGGAATTTTAGCAGGGTTGACTAATTCTATATGTCTGAAAGTTATGCATTGAAAATTAGCCAAAGAAATCTGGGACAAATTGGAAGCTGTATAGGAAGGAGGTGACAAATTCAAGGAAGCCAAACTGTAGACCTATAGAGCTCAGTTTGAAAATCTAAAAATGAAAGAAGAAGAAAATATTGTTGAGTACTTTCATAGGGTAGATGAAGTGGTTAACTCAATTAGAGCGGCAGGAGAAGAAATTACAGATAAACCCATTGTGCAAAAAATATTAAGGTCATTACCTATAAGATATGATGCAAATATTTCTTCAATTGAAGATATATCCGATCTAAACACACTCACAGTTGATCAAATCCATGGAATCTTTATAGCATATGAAATGAGAATAGGGCATGATAAATCAACAAAAGATGAAACGACTTTTAAAGAATCCAAGACAAAGATAAATCAGAAGAAAAAACCTCAATCCATCCATCATGAAGAATCTGATGTGGAAGAAACCAATTTCATTAGAAAACTTCAGAAAGGATCAGGGAAGTACAAAGGAAAGCTTCATTTCAAATGTTTTAACTGTGGAAAAGTTGTTCATTTTGTATCCAAGTGTCCCTATCCCAAGGAGGACCCTGAAGATGAAGAAAATAAAAATAATCAATACAAGAAGAAGGAAAAACCCAACTACAAGAAAAATTTTTACAAAGGGAAAAAGAATTTGTATTCAAAAAAAGAAAACAATAGTTCGTTAGAGTCTAGTGACAATGATGAAATGGATGATGATGAAGTCCTTTTCTTAGTATTGAAGAATCTAATAAGATATGAAAAATTAAACATGAAAAAGAGTTATAAGATGAAGCAAAAGTTAATATGGAGGAAGAACTTCTCAGTGCCCTGGATGAATTAAGAAAGTACAAAACCAGATATAGACAACTGAAAAGTTTTGTAGTTGAACAAAAGGAAAAACATGAACAAGAAAAAAAGGAGGTGGAAAAATGCATGAGCAACTTGAAAAAAAAAATCTTAGAAGCAAATAAGATCGAAGAAAGTCTGGAAAAGTCTCTTAAGGAAAAACAAATAACTTGTGAAAAAATGGAGGCAGAAATAGTTCATCTAAAAAAGGAATTGGATGCAAAAATCATTCAAACAAAATCTAAAAATAGCTCTAAAATATTAGATAAGATTATTATCACGCAAAGGGATTCATGTAATAAAAATGGAATAGGTTATTCTCAAAAGGAAATTCATGTTAAGTCAAATTCTTATGCATATGCTCTCCTCAGTACATTCAAGAAGAAAAATGAAGAGAAGATAAGTAATGATCAGAACTCCAGAAGATTACTTCCACCCATCAGGAAGGAAGACAATACCATACCAAAGAAGTTTTATCAAAACATGTATCCTCTCATTTTCCTTGGTTATTACTTTGCATGCTCTAATTTTGGACGCAAATCTATAAATTCCAGAGCATATAGAAAGAAAAAATTTGAAGTTTAAGAACTATATCCTTAAGGATAAACAAGCAACAAATCGAGTTAAAAGAAGAAAATATAAATCCTTTGCACCTCTACAAGAAGGGGACTTACAATGCTTCATATTTCATAACCATGGACATAAAGCCATTAATTGCAGATTAATGGAAGTCTCAGAACAACCCAAGTTCATTAGAGAGCAAAAGAAACTTTGGAGAGTAAAACCATCAAAAAAGGAATGTCTTATTGCCCTAAAAGCTCAAGATAAAAGGGATCTTTGGTATGTTGATAGTGGGTGCTCAAAACATATGATAGGTAACAAGGACAATTTTTAGACTTAAAGAAACAAAAAGGTAAAGTTACATTTGGTGATAATGCTTCAAGTAACATACTTGGGAAAGGCACTGTGAGCTTGGGAAAAGACAAAGCTAGAAATGTACTACTTGTTGATAAACTAAAGCCTAGTTTATTAAGTGTCAGTCAAACCT
>ML819995.1:44097-67404 GCA_009831015.1 Picea engelmannii | reverse complement strand
GTTTGCAAGGAGAGTCTTAATTTATGTTGTTCATTGATGACTTTACTAGAATGGGTTGGATATGTTTTCTCAAAGAAAATTCAGAACCACTCAACAAATTCAAAGCCTTTAAAACCCTTGTTGAAAGTGAGTTGTTTCCTTTCCTGCATAAATATTTTGAGTTGTTTCCTTTCTTGCATAGTGACCTACTGCAACCCCTTCATGCACCTATGGAAATATCATATGTATTTCATGCTCTAATACACAACATCATAAAATACCATATGTGCCTAACTTGTACAAATTTCCTACTATCAGTTGATAGTATGTTGCCTTCATTGCTAGTCGTTTCCTCTACGCAACTATAAAATCAG
Organism: Picea engelmannii; assembly: GCA_009831015.1. Lineage (NCBI taxonomy): Eukaryota > Viridiplantae > Streptophyta > Pinopsida > Pinales > Pinaceae > Picea > Picea engelmannii. The sequence continues at coordinate 67,051 of ML819995.1, read as the reverse complement.
ATGGTGCTACTCCTGTAATAAAAAAAATGGACTATGTATGAAAAGTAGTTGTCCACCATTTGTACTGCAAATAAATGTGCATCTGGTAAATTGTCGTCCAAGTTTCCTACATCTTCACCTGATAATATGCACAATAAGTGATCCGGTCCTAGGTTAAATTTCCCTGGTTTCACGATCACCTCAAAGTTATATTCATGGAACAACAATAGCCATCCACATATTCTCTCCCCCAACACTGTCTTGTTAACTAGGTATCTCAACATAGAATTCTATGTATACATCTTAAAGTGAGATTTAAGAAAGTAATGTCTAAACTTATGCAAGGCATATACCATTGCTAAACCTTTTCTTTATGTCACATTATAGTTTTGTTTTGTATATGATAGCTTTTTTCTTGCAAATGCAATTGGATGATCTAACTCTCCTTCACCTCGTTGAGCCAAAACTACTCCCAATTCCGTAGATGATGCATCCACATGAACATGAAATTCCTTGCTCTAGTCAAGACAAACTAGAATCGGCTCGATGACCATCTTTTGTTTCAATGTATCCAGACTGTGTTCGCATTCCTCATTCCACTAAAACTTAACTTCCTTTGTCAACAAATTCTCCATAGGGGTTATAATCTACGCATATCCTCTGATGAAATTTATATATTATCCTCTATGATCCAATGCGGATCTCAACTATCACACCAAAGTCGGTGGTGGAAAATCAGCAATCACAACTATCTTCACAGGATCAACTAACAATCCCTGTATACACACCACATGGCCCAACAAAATTCCAAAAGGAGCACAAAAATTTTTTTTCTTCAAAATCAAGGGTATCTGATATTGCCTACACATATCCAACATTAAGCACAAAGTTTCAACACGATCTTTAAACAGACTAAATACTGTCCAATCATTCAAGTACACTTCTAAGAACTTATGAATGAACTCTTTGAAAGATACTACAACCACTCTGGAAAATGTTGTTGGTACATTCTTCAACCCAAAAGGCATAATTTTTTACTCGTAACAACTCCATTATACCACAAAGGTCGTCTTATATCCGTCTTCCTGCACAATCTTGATCTGGTGGTATCCTGAGAATCCATCCTTGAAAGAGTAAGCCTCTTGACCCTCTACATTCTCCAACACTTCATCTGTAAATGGGGTACGAAATGTGTCATGTAAATAAGCATCGTTCAACTTTCTTTGATCTACACATATCATGATTCCTCTTGTCTTCTTGTCCTAAACTACCATTGGGTTAATACACTCTGATTCTTCAACAAGTTCTATAATTCCAAATTCTAACATCTTGTCTATCTCTGCTTTTAGCTTCTACTTATACACTAGATTCATTCTATATGGTCTCTGCTTCATAGGTTTTTGGATAGATTGTCATTCAAGTGTTGTCATTGATTTCAATAGTCATAATAAGCAGAGCAACAAGGTAAAGCTCTAGAGGATTAGCAAACGTAAATATCAAAACATGGAAGGAAAAGTGAGAGCTCAACAGTCATTCAATCAGAGTGAGAAGCCTCAACATCCATCCGATCGTCTAAATATAACGCACATCGGTCATTTGAGTAACCGTGGGCTTGAGGACCATTAAAATATAGTGATCGTTGATCTACTTCGAGAATACCCATCAGCCGTCAGATCAATGTTATTGTGGAAGGATAGGATAAGCGAGGTAAAGAGGATGTGAGATCGAATATCTGAATACCCATCAATCGTCATATCATCCGATGTAAATCACAGTCGTCAGATCATCTGAAGAAGATCTCAAGCATCAGATTGTCCAAATCAAATTTGGGTCGTCTGATCCAGAGGACACATGGCGGGAGATCAACATTTCACTGACTCATGAAATGGAAAATTCAAACGTTAGTTTTGTGGGAAGTCGCAATATGTGAGGTCGCGAAATGATCCTGTCCATTGGAGTCAGAGGACACGTGGTGAGCGATTGGAATTTCGCTGACTCGCAAATCAGGAAAGTCAAAGGATGAGTTACTGGAACTCGCGAGGTTCGAGGTTGCGACATGATCACACTCATTAGATCACAGAGGGCTGTGGACTGTTGATCTAGAGTGTTGGATATCGGGAGTTGGAAGAGTCAGGCTTGGCTCACATTCAAACACCTGACATGCGAGCTCATGACATAATTTGGGTCATCATATCATAGATGATCGTCGACCCTTGATCATTCTGAAATCATTGGGACTGTCCATTGTCAAGGAGGGAACATGGCGAAGGGTCATCATTTCGTTGACTCGAAGAGTAAAGAAGTCAAAGAGCCATTCATGAGAATTTGTGAAACATGAACTCGCAATTTGATCACAGTCGTCGATCAAAGGGAGACCAAGGACCACTAATTCGAGAAGGACATGAGGATCCATGTCAACAAGACTACGTCAGCAATGACACATGAAGCAATCAGACACTAAAAAGTGTCAATTTGATTTGACATTTCAGGTACGTGAAAATCACAAGTATGAGTGACACATGGCACTACTCGGCTCGTGAAATGTCATCAAGTGACGTAAGCAGTTACATCACTCCGAGAGTTTTTCTTTGGAAGTTTTACCACCAACACTTGCCCAATGTCCCGAAGTCCCGAATTTCAGAGACCTGAAGTGGACATGAGACGTCCGATATGAAATATCACTTTGGGATCATTCCTGATCATTGATCATGCAGAAGGGTACGTGTCAATGGATCGTGAACTTTGGGTGAAACAACTCTGGGAAAATGTGAAGAAGAAGGGTCAAAATGTTGAAGGGTCAAAGTCGCGAAGTGTCAAAGGGATGAAGATGCAAAGGATGAAGTCCCAAAGTGGACACAAGTCATCCGATTTGAAAGATCACTTCAGGAGTGTTATCAATCATTGATCATACTACAATGAGTGTTGAGACTTGAGAATTCCGAATCCCAGAGATGCGAAAGGATCTCGACCGATGATCAAGAGAGGGACACACATCAACCATTTGTCAGCTTCAAAAGAATGACATTCAGAGAAAAGAAGGTCTTGAAATCTGAAATCTCTGAAGTACGAAGACCCAGAGTAAATGGTGGCCATCCATCCCAACACCTGATTAAGTCTTCGCCATCAAATTAAATAATGAAAGGAATGTGTAAGGTTTAAATTTGACCGTTGATCTTTCTCTGTGAAATAAACGTGAACTGTCTGATTGTTTCGACGATATTGTAATCGAGAATTTTGAAAGGTTGGATGTCATGAAGACCTGAAGGGAAAAGTGTCAAAGTTCCAAAGAATGAAATTTCGTCAGCCGTCCATGTCATCAGAAGAATGAATTGTGACCATTGAATCGTTAAACGCTCAAGCGTTCATGAACGGTCATATAAACATGAAAGAGTGGGAGAAAAAAGTGTCTCTGTAGTCCATATCAGATGATCAGAAGCTGAAGCAGATTCCAGTAAGAAAAGCTAATACCTATGTATTAAGGGTGGTTGGTTGGTGCAAGGGCAAGTTGGTGCCTGCAGAGGGAGTTGGTGCTTCCTTGTCAGTTGTAGTTGACTAAACATGGGGTTGTAGCTTCTTACCAATTGGTGTTGGTAAAATAGGGTGTGGGTGCATCCTGATCAGTTGGTGCTGATAAAAAGGAAGTACATCTTCCTTCTATGTAACATGTAAATCAAATTTTGTAGTTAATAGAAAAGAGTTTGTGGTTTTCCCATTTGGGTTCCATAATAAAATAGTGTGTTAAATTTCTGTTTGCATTAATAAATGACAAATTGATATAATTGTTGTGTCACTGATTCAACCCCCCCTCTCAGTGACAGGATCTGATCCTTCAATTAGTATTAGAGCGGGTTCCTTCAACATATTCTAACAAAGTTGAAGGTAGATCCCGAAGATGGATCAACAAGAGGGAATGTCTAACAACAAGGCACCATTGTTCAATGGAGGAGGCTATGCTCTATGGAAAATAAGAATGAAAAATTCCTTATGGATATTGGTTTTGATATCTAGCAATATGTTGTAGATGGTTACACCACACCAACTACTCCACCCAAAGACTCTGCAGGAAAGAAAAACTATAATGACAATTCAAGAGCAGTTAATGGAATTTTAACAGGGTTGACTAATTCTATATGTGTGAAAGTTATGTATTGAAAATCAAACAAAGAAATTTGGGACAAATTGGAAGCTGTATATGAAGGAGGTGACAAAGTCAAGGAAGCCAGACTGCAGACCTATAGAACTCAGTTTGAAAATATAAAAATGAAAGAAGAAGAAAATAGTGTTGAGTACTTTCATAGGGTAGATGAAGTGGTTAACTCAATTAGAGCGGTAGGAGAAGAAATTTTAGATAAGGTATGATGCAAATATTTCTTCAATTGAAGATATATCTGATCTAAACACACTCGCAGTTGATCAACTCCATAGAATATTTACAGCATATGAAATGAGAACAGGGCATGGTAAATCAACAAAAGATGAAGCAACTTTCAATGAATCCAAGACAAAGATAAATCGGAAGCAAAAACCTCAATCCAGCCATCATGAAGAATCTGATGTGGAAGAAGCCAATTTCATTAGAAAACTTCAGAAAGGATCAGGGAAGTACAAAGGAAAGCTTCCTTTCAAATGTTTTAACTGTGGAAAAGTTGTTCATTTTTCATCCTAGTGTTCCTATCCCAAGGAGGACCCTGAAGAAGAAGAAAATAAAAATAATCAATACAAGAAGAAGGGAAAACTGAACTACAAGAAAAAGTTTTACAAAGGGAAAAAGAATTTGTATTCAAAAAAAGAAAACAATAGTTCGTTAGAGTCTAGTGACAACAATGAATCTGATGATGATGAAGTCCTTTTCTTAGGTATTGAAGAATCTAATAAGATATGAAAAATTAAACATGAGAAAGAGTTAGAAGATGAAGCAGAAGTTAATATGGAGGAAGAACTTCTCAGAGCCCTGGATGAATTAAGAAAGTACAAAACCAAATATATACAACTGAAAAGTTTTGTAGTTGAAGAAAAGGAAAAACATGAACAATAAAAAAAGGAGATGGAAAAACTCATGAGCAACTTGAAAAAAAAAATCTTAGAATCAAATAAGATCGAAGAAAGGCTGGAAAAGTCTCTTAAGGAAAAACAAATAACTTGTGAAAAAATGGAGGCAGAAATAGTTCATCCAAAAAAGGAATTGGATGCAAAAATCATTCAAACAAAATCTAAAAATAGCTCTAAAGTATTATATAAGATTATTACCACACAAAGGAATTCAGGTAATAAAAATGGAATAGGTTATTCTCAAAAGGAAAGTCATGTTAACTCAAAATCTTATGCAGATGCTCTCCTCAATACGTTCAAGAAGAAAAATGAAGAGAAGATAAGTAATGATCAGAACTCTAGAAGATTACTTCCACCCATCAGGAAGGAAGATAATACCATACCAAAGAAGTTTTATCAAAACATGTATCCTCGCATTTTCCTTGGTTATTTCTTTGCATGCTCTAATTTTGGACACAAAGCTATAAATTCCAAAGCATATAGAAAGAAAATTTTGAAGGTTAATAACTATATCCTTAAGGATAAACAAGCAACAAATCGAGTTAAAAGAAGAAAATATAACTCCTTTCAACCTCTACAAGAAGGGGACTTACAATGCTTCATATTTCATAACCATGGACATAAATCCATCAATTGCAGATTAATGGAAGTCTCAGAACAACTGAAGTTCATTAGAGAGCAAAAGAAACTTTAGAGAGTAAAAACATAAAAAAATGAACGTCTTATTGCCCTAAAAGATCAAGATAAAAAGGATCTCTGGTATGTTGACAGTGGGTGCTCAAAACATATGACAGGTAACAAGGACAAGTTTTTAGACTTAAAGAAACAAAAATGTAAAGTTACATTTGGTGATAATGCTTCAAGTAACATACTTGGGAAAGGCCTTGTGAGCTTGGGAAAAGACAAAGTTAGAAATGTACTACTTGTCGAGAAATGGAAGCCTAGTTTATTAAGTGTCAGTCAAACCTGTGATCAGGGGCACTTCTGCATCTTTGATTCCCAAAAATGTGAGATTAGGAGAGAAGACATAGGAAAATTAGTTGGTACTTCTCCTAGAACTCCTGAAAATGTATATATACTAGATGAAAAATTGAATGAGGAGTGTCTTATAAATTCAATATATGATAGTTGGATATGGCATAGAAGTTTGGGGCATATTAATTTTGACAATATTGTGAAAGTCAGCAACCTTGGTGGAGTAAGAAACTTTCCAAAGATCACAAAACCCTCAAATGCTATGTGTAGACACTGTCAATTAGGGAAGCAAACTAGGATAAGGTTCAAAGCAAAAGAATACACAACCTCTAAACCTTTAGAGCTTATTCACACTGATGTATGTGGACCTACGAGAACCAAGAGTTTTCAAGGAGAATCTTACTTTATGTTTTTCATTGATGACTTTACTAGAATGGGTTGGATATGTTTTCTCAAAGAAAAATCAGAACCACTCAACAAATTCAAAGCCTTTAAAACCCTTGTTGAAAGTGAAAAGGAGACAAAAATCAAATGTCTTAGATTAGACAATGGTGGTGAATTCACCTCAAAAGAGTTTGATGTCTTCTGTGAAACTCATGGAATAAAAAGACAATTCTCTACTGCCAGAACACCTTAGCAAAACGAGATTGCTGAGAGAAAGAATAGAATAGTTCGGGAGGCTGCAAGGACTATGCTCAATGAAGCAAAATTGTTAGATGGATATTGGGGGGAAGTTATAAGAAAAACAATATACATATTGTAAGAAAAACAATATACTAAAACAAGCACCCAGGGCATGGTATGATAGGCTAGACTCTTATTTACAAAAACAAGGCCTCAAAAGGGGATCAACAGACAACAATCTTTATTTCAAAATTGATGGTAATAATTTGATCATTGTGGAAGTGTATGTTGATGATATTATATTTAGTAGTAATAATGAAAAAATGAGTAAGGACTTTGCTAAGATGATGCAACAAGAATTTGAAATGTCTTTGCTTGGTGAACTAAATTTCTACCTTGGATTACAAATAATACATTCCAAAAAGGGAGTCTTTATGCATCAGTCTAAATATGTTAAGGATATGCTTAAGACATTCCAGTTAGAGGATTGAAAACCTATTAGTACACCTATGATAGTTGGATGCAAACTAAGAAAGGATGATGAGTCCAAAGCTGTAGATCCAAAACACTACAGATCAATGATTGGTAGTTTTCTCTATGTAACAACTTCCAGACCTGATGTCAAGCAACTGTTGGGATGGTGGCTAGTTTCTAAGAAGAACCAAAGGAGAGCTATGTTCAAGATGTAAAAAGAATATTTATATATTTGAAAGGAAACATAGATTTTGGTTTGTGGTACCCTAGCAAGGGCTCATTCACATTAAAATCCTATTCAGATGTTGATTGGGCAGGAAGTGTAGATGACAGAATACATACGAGTGGAGGAGGATTCTTTTTGGGAGAATCACTGGTTGCTTGGATAAGCAAGAAACAATCCTCAATTTCTTTGTCTAGCACCGAAGCTGAGTATATTGCAACAACATAATGTTGCACACAAGTGGAGTGGATGAAATAAACTCTACAAGACATCAAAATAGTATTTGAAGAACCCACAACTATCCACTGTGATAATACAAGCGTGATAAGTCTCTCCAAGAACCCTGTCCAACACTCAAAATCGAAACACATTCCCATAAAGTACCACTATCTAAGAGATCAGGATGAAAACAAGAAAATTAAATTGGAATATGTTCCAACACAAGAACATGTGGCAGATATTTTTACAAAACCCTTAAACAGAGATGTATTTGAATATATCAGGAAAAAATTGGGAGTAATCCTTTTTCATACCTAAATATCTCAAGAAAATAATGCATCAATTGGCACCTATTCATGGGGAGATATCAATCAACAACAAAAGGAGTTAGTAGTGGTCAGAGAAGTATTTATACAAACAGATCATAGGAGAAGAAACCCTTATCCATTGATGTCAGAGGGGGAGAGAAACTTCATAAAAGGAAAGCATCATCATAGGGGGAGATTGTGTATGAAGTTGGTGTGTTGCCCTCAATGAAAAAGGGGTAGATTGTTGGACATATTGTCATTCAAGTGTTGTCATTGATGTCAATAGTCATAATAAGCAGAGAAATAAGGTAAAGCTCAGGAGGATTAGAAAATGTAGAGATCGAAACACGGAAGGAAAAGTGTGAGCTCAATAGTCATCCAATCATAGTGAGAAGCCTCAACATTCATCCGATCATCTAAATATAACACACATAAGTCATTTGAGTAACCATGGGCTTGAGGACCATTGAAATATCATGACCGTAGATCTATTTCGAGATTACCCATCAGTCGTCAGATCAATGTTAGAGTGGAAGGATAGGATAAGCGAGGTAAAGTGGCTATGAGATTGAATATCTGAATACTCGTCAACTGTTATATCATCTAATGTAAATCACAGTCATCAGATCATCCGAAGAAGATCTCAAGCGTCAGATTGTCCAAATAAAAAATGGGTCATCTGATCCAGAGGAAAATGGTGGGAGATCAACATTTCGCTGACTTGCGAAATGGAAAATTCAAACGTGAGTATTGTGGGAACTCATGATATGGGAGGTCGTGAAATGATCCTGGTCGTTGGAGCCAGAGGACACGTGGCGAGCGATTGGAATTTCACTGACTCGCAAATTAGGAAATTCAAAGGCTGAGTTGCTAGAACTCGCGAGGTGTGAGGTCGCGACATGATTACAACCATTGGATCACATAGGGTTGTGGATCGTTGATCTAGAGTATCGAATATTGGGATTTGGTAGAGTCAGGGTTGGCTCACGTTCAAACACCTGACACGCGAGGTCGCGACATAATCAGGGCTGTCAAATCATAGATGATCGTGGATTGTTGGTCATTCCAAAATCATCGGGACCGTTCGTTATCAAGGAGGGAACGTGGCAAAGGGTCATCATTTTGATGACTCGAAGAGTGAATAAGTCAAAGAGCCATTCGTGAGAATTCACGAAACGTGAACTCGCGATTTGATCACAGCCGTCGATCAAAGGGAGAACGAAGACCATTGATTCGAGAAGGACATGAGGATCCACGTTAGCAATGACACATGGTGCAATCAGACATTGACAATTGTCAAGTTGATTCGACATTTTAGGTATGTGAAAATCATGAATATGAGTGACATGTGGTAGCTACTTAGCTCATGACACATCATCAAGTGACGTAAGTAGTTACGTCACTCTGAGAGTTTTGCTTCGGAATTTTTACCACCATCACTTTCCCAATGTCCCGAAGTCCCGAATGTCAGAGACCCGAAGTGGACATGATACGTCCGATATGAAAGATCACTTCGGGAGCATTCCTAATTGTTGGTCGTGCAGAAGGGTATGTGTCAATGGATCGTGAAATCCGGGCGAAACAACTCTGGGAAAATGCGAAGAAGAAGGGTCGAAATGTCAAAGGGCCAAAGTCGCGAAGTGTCGAAGGGCCAAAGACGTGAAGGATGAAGTCCCGAAGTGGACATAATTCGTTCAATCTAAAAGATCACTTCAGGAGTGTTATCAACCATTGATCATACTACAGTGAGTGTTGAGGCTTGAGAATTTCGAAGCTCAGAGATGCAGAAGGATCTCAATCGTTGATCGATAGAGGGACATACATCCACTGTTTGTCAGCTCTGAAAGAATGACGTTGGGAGAAAAGAAGGTGTTGATATCTAAAATCTTCAAAGTTTGAAGTCCCAGAGTAAATGGTGGCCATCCATCCCAACGCCTGATTAAGTCCTCGTTGTCGGATTAAGGAATGAAAGGAACGTGTAAGGTTTAAACTTGACTGTTGATCTATCTCCATGAAATAAATGTGAATCGTCTGATTGTTTTGGCGATATCGTAATCAGGAATTTTGAAAAGTTGGATGTCACGAAGACCCGAGGGGAAAAGTGTTGAAGTTTTGAAGAAATAAATTCCGTCAGTCGTCCATCTCGTCAGAAGAATGAATTGTGACTATTGAATCAATAAACGCTCAAGTGCTCATCTCACCTAATGTGAGGTCACCGTCGTTGGTCATATGCTATAAGAGTTTTTAAAAGGAAATTATAATATGTTGCTATAATTGGTAAAGTATGTGGTTCTGTGTCACACGGTCATATGTGATGGTTTGAAGGAAGCGCCTCCATAGAAATTGGTCTCTGTGAATATAACAAAGATTCGGGATTGAGTATAAAGGATTAAATTGATCCATGAATGTGATCAATTTATGAAAAACCTTCATGGTAAATTAAATAAATAGTAATTAAATATTGATTAATCAAAGAGGCGTGATGGTTGAAATAAAGGGACATAGTGTTTCACACTCATGTTGTTTTGAAGAATATATAAAGATGAAAGAGTGGGAGAAGAAAGTGTCTCTGTAGTTCTAATCAGAAGGTCAGAAGCTGAAGCGGATTCCAGGAAGAAAAGCTAATACCTATGTATTAAGGGTGGTTGGGTGGTGCAAGGGCAGGTTGGTTCCTGCAGAGGGAGTTGGTGCTTACTTGTCAGTTGTAGCTGACTAAACAGGGGGTCGTAGTTTCCTACTAGTTGGTGTTGGTAAACTAGGGTGTGGGTGCATCCTGATCAGTAGGTGCCAATTAAAAGGAAGTACATCTTCCTTCTATGTAATATGTAAAGAAAATTTTGCAGTTAATAGAAAAGAGTTTGTGGTTTTCCCATTTGGGTTCCACGATAAAATACTATGTTAAAATTATGTTTGCATTAATAAATGAAAAATTGATATAATTGTTGTGTCATTGATTCACCCCCCCGTAGTGACAGGATCCGATCTTTCAATTGGTATCAGAGCGGGTTCCTTCAGCACAATATAACAAACTTGAAGATAGATCCTGAAGATGAATCAATAAGAGGGAATGTCTAACAACAAAGCACCATTGTTCAATGGAGGAGGCTATGCTCTGTGGAAAATAAGAATGAAAAAATTCTTGTTGGCTATTGGTTTTGATATCTGGCAATCTATTGTAGATGGTTACACCGCACCAACTACTCCACCCAAAGATGTTGCAGGAAAGAAAATTTGTAATGACAATTCAAGAGCAGTTAATGGAATTTTAGCAGGGTTGACTAATTCTATATGTGTGAAAGTTATGCATTTCAAATCAGCCAAAGAAATCTGGGACAAATTGGAAGTTGTATATGAAGGAGATTGCAAAGTCAAGGAAGCCAAATTGCATACATATAGAACTCAGTTTGAAAATCTAAAAATGAAAGAAGAAGAAAATATTGTTGAGTACTTTCATAGGGTAGATGAATTGGTTAACTCAATTAGAATGGCGGAAGAAGAAATTACAGATAAAACCATTGTGAAAAAATATTAAGGTCATTACCTATAAGATATGATGCAAAGATTTCTTCAATTGAAGATAGATCCGATCTAAACACACTTACAATTGATTAGCTCCATGGAATCTTTACAGCATATGAAATGAGAATAGGGCATGATAAATCAACAAAATATGAAACAACTTTCAAAGCATCCAAGACAAAGAGAAATAAGAAGAAAAAACCTCAATCCAGCCATCATGAAGAATCAGATGTGGAAGATGCCAATTTCATTAGAAAAATTCATAAGGGATCAGGGAAGTACAAAGGTAAGCTTCCTTTCAAATGTTTTAACTATGGAAAAGTTGGTCATTTTGCATCCAAGTGTCCATATCCCAAGGAGGAACCTGAAGATGAAGAAAATAAAAATAATCAATACAAGAAGAAGGAAAAACCCAACTACAAGATAAAGTTTTACAAAGGGAAAAAAGAAAACAACAGTTCGTCAAAGTCTAGTGACAACGATGAATCTAATGATGATGAAGTCCTTTTCTTAGGTATTGAAGAATCTAATAAGATAGGAAAAATTAAACATGAGAAAGAGTTAGAATATGAGGTAGAAGTTAATATTGAGGAAGAACTTCTCAGTGCCCTGGATGAATTAAGAAAGTACAAAACCAGATATAGACAACTAAAAAGTTTTGTAGTTGAACAAAAGGAAAAACATCAACAAGAAGAAAAGGAGATGGAAAAACTCATGAGAAACTTGAAAAAACAAATCTTAGAAGCAAATAAGATCGAAGAAAGTCTGGAAAAGTCTCTTAAGGAAAAACAAATAACTTGTGAAAAAATGGAGGCAGAAATAGTTCATCCAAAAAAGGAACTGGATGCAAAAATCATTGAAACAAAATCTGAAAATAGCTCTAAAATATTAGATAAGATTATTTCCATGCAAAGGGATTCAGGGAATAAAAATGAAATAGGTTATTCTCAAAAGGAAAGTTATGTTAACTCAAAATCTTATGCAGATGCTCTCCTCAATACATTCAAGAAGAAAAATGAAGAGAAGATAAGTAATGATCAGAACTCCAGAAGATTACTTCCACCCATCAGGAAGGAAGACAATACGATACCAAAGAAGTTTTATCAAAATAGGTATCCTCACATTTTCCTTGGTTATTGTTTTGCATGCTCTAATTTTGGACACAAAGCTATAAATTGCAGAGCATATAGAAAGAAAAATATGAAGGTTAAGAACTATATCCTTAAGGATAAACAAGGAGCAAATCGAGTTAAAAGAAGAAATTATAACTCCTTTGCACCTCTACAAGAAGGGGACTTACAATGCTTCAGATGTCATAACCATGCACATAAAGCCATTAATTGAAGATTAATGGAAGTCTCAGAACAACCCAAGTTCATTAGAGTGCAAAAGAAACTTTGGAGAGTAAAAACATCAAAAAAGGAATGTCTTACTGCCCTAAAAGATCAAGATAAAAAAAATCTCTGGTATGTTGACAGTGGGTGATCAAAATATATGACAGGTAAGAAGGACAAGTTTTTAGACTTAAAGAAACAAAAAGGTAAAGTTACATTTGGTGATAATTCTTCAAGTAACATACTTGGGAAAGGCATTGTGAGCTTGGGAAAAGACAAAGCTAGAAATGTACTACTTGTCGATAAACTGAAGCCTTGTTTATTAAGTGTCAGTCAAACCTGTGATCAAGGGCACTTCTGCATATTTGATTCCCAAAAATGTGAGATTAGGAGAGAAGACATAGGAAAATTAGTTGGTACTACTCCTAGAACTCCTGAAAATGTATATATACTAGATGCAAAATTGAATGAGGGGTGTCATATAAATTCAGTAGATGAAAGTTGGCTATGGCATAGAAGGTTGGGGCATATTAACTTTGACAATATTGTGAAAGTTAGCAACCTTGGTGCAGTAAGAAACTTGCAAAAGGTCATAAAACCCTCAAATGCTATGTGTAGACACTGTCAACTAGGGAAGAAAACTAGAATAAGGTTCAAAGTAAAAGAATACACAACCTCTAAACCTTTAGAGCTTGTTCAGACTGACCTATGCAGACCTATGAGAACCAAGAGTTTGCAAGGAGAGTCTTACTTTATGTTGTTCATTGATGAATTTACTAGAGTGGGTTGGATATGTTTTCTCAAAGAAAAATCAGAACCACTCAACAAATTCAAAGCCTTTAAAACACTTGTTGAAAGTGAAAAGGAGACAAAAGTCAAATGTCTTAGATCAGACAATGGTGGTGAAATCACCTCAAAAGATTTTGATGTATTTTGTGAAACCCATGGAATAAAACCACAATTCTCTGCTACCAGAAAACCTCAACAAAACAAGATTGTTGAGAGAAAGAATAGAATGGTTCAGGAGGCTATAAGGACTATGTTGATTGAAGCAAAATTGTCAGATGGCTATTGGAGGGAAGTTGTAAGCACAACAATATACATATTGAACATAGGTCAGCTCATGGTTAATAGTGATAATACCCCTTATGAACTATGGTTTGGAAGAGCCCCATCAGTAAAATACTTCAAGGTCTTTGGAAGTAAATGCTACATCAAAAGACTAGATGAGAGTCTTGGAAAATTTGATGCCAGATCTGATGAAGGTATTTTTATTGGATATGATTCAAACAATAAGGCATACATATGCTACAATTTTAGATCACATAAGATTGTTAAGAGTACAAATGTCAAGGTGGATGACCTAAAAATGATAAGGATAAAAAATCAAGAGACAATATCTAAAAATGAAGATGAAGACGATGATGAGACATTTGGCACACAACTAGAAGAAGTAGAAGAGAATAAAAAAGAAAGGGAAGAAGATGATATGGATACTAGTGAAAGAGAAGAAGATAGTCAAGATGGAGAGATAAGAGAAAAATTCCCAAGAAGAGATACAAAACCACCCTCAAGAATTACTTAAAAGAATCATCCCAAAGAACTGATTATTGGAGATATGAATGATGGAGTGCACACAAGAAGACAACTATTGTATCAAACAAAAATAACATTGTTGTCACATGTTGAGCCTAGCTCAATCAAAGAGGCATGTAAAGATGAGAATTGGATCAAAGCTATGAATGAAGAATTGGAGCAAATTGAAAAAAATCAAACTTGGGAACTAGTTCCAAGACCAAAAGATAAAAATGTCATTGGAACTAAATGAGTATATAAGAATAAAATGAATGAAGATGGGCAAGTAATCAGGAACAAAGCCAGATTAATATGCAAAGGGTATGCTCAGGTTGAAGGAGTAGACTATGAAGAAACATTTGCATCTGTGGCCAGATTAGAGGCAATTAGGATGTTCTTAGCTTTCTCCAACTACAAAAAATTTAAAGTGTACCAAATGGATATCAAGTCAGCATTTCTCAATGGAAATTTAGAAGAAGAAGTCTATATTTAGCAACCAAAAGGGTTCCAATTAACCAACAAAGGAGACTATGTTTGTAAGTTAAATAAATCACTTTATGGACCGAAACAAGCACCTAGAGCATGGTATGCAAGGCTAGACTCTTATTTACAAAAACAAGGCCTCAAAAGGGGATCAATAGACAACAATCTTTATTGCAAAATTGATGGTAATAATTTGATCATTGTGGAAGTGTATGTTGATGATATTATATTTGGTAGTGATAATGAAAAAACAAGTAAGGACTTTGCTAAGATGATGCATCAAGAATTTGAAATGTCTTTGCTTGGCGAACTAAATTTCTTCCTTGGATTACAAATAATACAATCCAAAAAGGGAGTCTTTATCCATCAGTCTAAATATGTTAAGGATATGCTTAAGAGATTCCAGTTAGAGGATTGCAAACCTGTTAGTACACCTATGAATGTTGGATGCAAACTAAGCAAGGATGATGAGTCCAAAGCTGTAGATCCAAAACACTACAGATCAATGATTGGCAATTTTCTCTATGTAACAGCTTCTAGACCTGATATCAAGCAAGTTGTTGGGATGGTGGTTATATTCCAAGTAGAACCAAAGGAGGGCCATGTTCAAGCTGTAAAACAAATCTTTAGATATTTGAAAGGAACCATAGATTTTGGTTTGTGGTACCCTAGCAAGGGCTCATTCACATTAAAATCCTATTCAGATGTTGATTGGGCAGGGAGTGTAGATGACAGAAAAAATTACGAGTGGAGGAGATTTCTTTTTGGGAGAATCATTGCTTGCTAGCATAAGCAAGAAACAATCCTCAATTTCTTTGTCTGGCACTGAAGCTGAGTATATTGCAGTAGAAAAATGTTGCACACAAGTGGAGTGGATGAAACAAACTCTACAAGACATCAAAATAGTATTTGAAGAACCCACAACTATCCACTTTGATAATACAAGCACGATGAGTCTCTCCAAGAACCCTGTCCAACACTCAAAATCGAAACACATTCCCATAAAGTACCACTATCTAAGAGATGAGGCCGAAAACAAGAAAATTAAATTGGAAAATGTTCCAACACAAGAACATGTCCCAGATATTTTTACAAAACCCTTAAACAAATATGTATTTGAATATCTCAAGCAAAAATTGGGAGTAATCCTTTTTCCTACCTAAATCTCTCAAGAAAATAATGCATCAGTTGGCACCTATTTAGGGGGGAGATAGAAATCAACAACAGAAGGATTTACTAGTGGTCAGAGAAGTATTTATACAAATAGATCATAGGAGAAGAAACCCTTTTCCATTGATGTCAAAGGGGAAGATAAACTTCATAAAAGGAAATCATCATCACAGGGGGAGATTGTGTATGAAGTTGGTGTGTTGCCCTCAATGACAAAGGGGGATATTGTTGGATAGATTGTGATTCAAGTGTTGTCATTGATGTCAACAGTTATAATAAGCAGAGTAGCAAGGTAAAACAAAAGAGGATTAGCAAACGCAGAGATCAAAACACAGAAGGAAAAACATGAGATCAACAGTCGTTCAATCAGAGTGAGAATCCTCAACATTTGTCTGATAGTCTAAATATAACACACATCGGTCATTTGAGTAACCATGGGATTGAGGACCATTGAAATATCATGACCGTTGATCTACTTCGAGAATACCCATCAGTCGTCGGATCAATGTTGGAGTGGAAGGATAGGATACGTGAGGTAAAGAGGCTGTGAGATTGAATATATGAATATCGTCAACTGTCAGATCATCTGATGTAAATCACAGTTGTCATATCGTCCAAAGAAGATCTCAAACATCAGATTGTCCAAATCAAATCTAGGTCGTCTGATCTAGAGGACACATGGCGATAGATCAGCATTTCACTGTCTCGCGAAATGGAAAAGTCAAATGTGAGTGTTGTGGGAACTCATGATATGCGAGGTCGCGAAATGATCCTGGCCATTGGAGCCTGAGGGCACGTGGCAAGAGATTGGCATTTCAATGACTCGTAAATCAGGAAATTCAAAAGCTGAAGTTGCTGGAACTCACGAGGTGTGAGGTCACAACATGATCACAGTTGTTGGATCACAGAGGGTTGTGGACCGTTAATCTAGAGTATCATATATCGGGAGTTGGAAGAGTTAGGTTTGGTTCATGTTCAAACACCCGACATGCGAGGTCGTGACATAATATGGGCCGTCGGATCACAGATGATCGTGGGCCATTGATTATTCTGAAATCATCGGGACCGTCCATTGTCAAGGAGGGCTCTTGGTGAAGGGTCATCGTTTCGTTGACTCGAAGAGTGAAGAATTCAAAGAGCCATTCGTGAGAATTCACGAAATGCGAACTCGCGATTTGATCACAATCGTCGATCAAAGGGAGAATGAGGACTGCTGATTCGAGAAGGACATGAGGATCCATGTCAGCAAGACTACATCAGCAATGACACATGGTGCAATAAGACACTGACAAGTTTCAAGTTGGTTCGACATTTCAGGTACGTGAAAATCACAAATATGAGTGACACATGGCAGCTACTTGGCTTGTGACACGTCATCAAGTGACGTAAGTAGTTACGTCACTCCATAAGTTTTGCTTTGGTATTTTTACCACCAACACTTTCCCAATGTCCTGAAGTCTCGAATTCCGGAGACACGAAGTGGACATGAGACGTTTGATCCGAAAGATCACTTCAGGAGCATTCTTGATCATTGATCATGTAGAAGGGTACGTGTCAATGGATCATGAACTCTGGGCTAAACAACTCCAGGAAAATGTGAAGAAGAAGGGTCAAAATGTCGAAGGGTCGAAGTCACGAAGTGTCGAAGGGCCAAAGGGCCGAAGACATGAAGGACGAAGTCCTGAAGTGGACATAAGTTGTCCAATCTGAAAGATCACTTTAGGAGTGTTATCAACCATTGATCATACTACAGTGAGTGTTGAGGATTGAGAATTATGAAGCCCAAAGATGTGAAAGGATCTCGACCGTTGATCAAGAGAGGGACATGCATCAACCATTTGTCAGCTCTGGAAGAATGACATTCGGAGAAAAGAAGGTGTTGAGATCTAAAATCTTCGAAATCTGAAGACTTGGAGTAAATGGTGGCCATCCATCCCAACGCTTGATTAAGTCCTTGTCGTTGGATTAAGGAATGAAAGGAACATGTAAGGTTTAAACTTGACTGTTGATCTATCTCTGTGAAATAAACATGAATCATCTCATTGTTTCGGAGATATCATAATCGATAATTTTGAAAGGTTGGATGTCATGAAGACTTGAAGGGAAAAGTGTCGAAGTTGCAAAGAATGAAATTTCGTCAGCCGTCCATCTTGTCAGAAGAATGAATTGTGACCATTGAATCGATAAACGCTCAAGTGCTCATCTCACCTAACGTGAGGTCACCATCGTTGGTCATATGCTATAAGAGTTTTTAAAAGGAAATTATAATATGTTTCTATAACTGGTAAAGTCCATGGTTCTATGACGCATGGTCATATGTGATGGTTTGAAGGAAGCACCTTCATAGAAATTGGTCTCTGTGAATATAACAGAGATTCAGGATCGTGTATAAAGGATTAAATTGAAACATGAATGTGATCAATTTAGGAAAAAAATTCATGGTAAATTAAATAAACAATAATTAAAGATTGATTAATCAAAGAGGCACGATGGTTGAAATAAAGGGACACAGTGTTTCACACTCACGCTATTTTCAAGAATATATAAACATGAAAAAGTGGGAGAAGAAAGTCTCTCTGTAGTCTAGATCAAAAGATTAGAAGTTGAAGCAGATTCCAGGAAGAAAATCTAATACCTATGTATTAAGGGTGGTTGGCTGGTGCAAGGGCAGGTTGGTTCCTGCAGAGGGAGTTGGTGCTTCCTTATCAATTGTAGCTGACTAAACAGGGGGCGTAGCCTCCTACCAATTGGTGCTAGTAAACTAGGGTGTGGGTGCATCCTGATTAGTTGGTGCTGATAAAAAGGAAGTACATCTTTCATCTATGTAACATGTAAATAAAATTTTGCAGTTAATAGAAAATAGTTTGTGGTTTTCCCATTTGGGTTCTACGATAAAATACCGTGTTAAAATTATGTTTGCATTAATAAATGAAAAATTGATATAATTGTTGTGTCACTGATTCACCCCCCCCCTCTCAGTGACAGGATTTGATCCTTCATAGGTTTGGCATATGGTTTCAATGAGATCTCCATCTCTCATAATTCTCTTACAATACCCTTCATCTCTAAAAATTTAGTCGGAAGCAGGTCTGGATACTCACGTCGTAAGTCAACAATCTTCTCAACTGTTTCCTTGCGCCAGTAGTCTCCTATGTTCACAAACTTGGGCTTATCTTCTATACCAATATTCACCTTTTGTGTCTTCAATGGATTGGCATACATCGCATATTCAAGCTCTGGTCCCTCTACTATGCGCTCCCCTTCAGTCTATGGTATCTGCAAATTCCTCAGATTTTCCTCTTCTTGGTATTCTTCGACAACATTATAAAAGTGCAGGACATCTTAAAATTTTGCACTAACTCTAGGTGCACTATACAAAGGTACAGACTCTATCGATTCCTCTGATGCAAAAATATTATTCTTGATAACCTACAAAGTTGAATCAATCAAAGGATTATTATTTTCAAAACTGAACGCTACCTTGAATTTCCTAGTCAACTCTTCCCAATCTCACGTCCCTCTGTGCACTTTGGGCTCTATGTACCAATTCTTTGGAATTATGTCTAGAGTATGAACAAACAAGTGCATCCAATCTTTCTTAGGTACTGATCTCCACGTCATAGCACACTTTGTAATATGTTCTATAGTGAAACTTAATCCATTATACTTCTGCACAGTATCTCCATTCTTTGTCCCGAACCTGACTTGTAATAAATCCTTGGCAATATTGCCAATCTCTTATTCCATCCCCATGCACAACCCACCATCTTGCAAGGGTTTCGTTCAGTGCAACATCTAAGGCTAGTAGTCTGTGTTGATATGATATTTGCAATTCAAATTATCTTATAAAAGAAACTACATCAGTTAGTCCATCATACCTTGGAGATTCGCATATCTTAGTTCTAATCCATATGCACCAGTAATCCGAAAATATTTCCTTGTAGACACTTCGTGAAATCTCTACTGCCAATTCTCCAAGGCTTCTTCTGAGTCTAAGGTGCATGGACTGATAATTCTCCAGCTAAGTATACCTTCTTCTGTAGGATGCACATAATCATCCATTCACGCAGTTACACTATACATATTATCAAGTTATTTTCTATTTGTTGGTTCTACATACCTTCTTCCTTCGGTGGGATCTAACAATGCAATAACCTTCAAGCCTTATACTTAAAATAACATATGTTTTTTCTTTAGATCAAGTCCCAATGGTGCTAGATAAGGTGCACTGCCATCTACTATTTCGATCACTTCAAAGTTTTCTACACTATGCACCCCTTGTCAGCCTTCCAACTGGAACAATATTATGTTGGTTCGCTAATGTCAACTGAATAGGTGAAAAAATAAACTTTGACTAGCCCATCATCTCCCAAGTCTACCTTGGGATGACATTCACATCAGACCCTAGATCTAGAATGATATTTTCCATGTTGTAATATCCTATCTGTGCATTGAGCTAGAACTCCATATTCGTTCTCTTCTTATAGTGCACCCGATTAACTGCTATGTGTGTGACATGTATCTCTTTTTCTTAGGTGAAATGATCAATATTTCTACGCAACATACTTAAATAAGATTCATCCTTCATTAATTCTAAACAACTTCTTAAGAAATATTTCAAAGTTCTTACCTTTTCAACTTGCCTTTTTGAATGGTCATATACTGGAGGCATATCATACACCGATAGTCTGTCATACAAAGGTGGCATGGATGAAGTTGATGTTGGACATGGTGCTATGTTTTCATTGTTGTCAACAAGGGTTAAAATAGGTTTATCATTCGGAAAAGTACCCTGCTATACCAATTGTAAGAGAGCTTCGCAAGAGCATTAACTCTGATGAAGCAGATGGAGTAATGAGAAGAATGAGAAGATGTTTTCAAATAAAATACAGTGATTATATATGAACAAAGATCAAAAGGAATTTGTTCCAAATCTATCCAAGAATCTATTCTTTGTTTATTACAATGATTGATGCTTTGATCATTAAAGTGTGAAAGTTGCAGGAATCGATAGTAAAGAACGAAGAACAATGTTGATTGTTGGATCAAAATAAGAGCATGATCGGACGTAGGAATCGATAGTGAATGGCGAAGAAGGAGGTTGACTGATCGATGATCGTTGGATAAAAATGGAACCATGATTCGACGACTCATATTTTTTTCCGCGAGTTCGTTGTGTGCCCCAAAAAAATGGCTAATTATCATATTCTATCGATCAGACTCATATAAAGAATAACTTACAAATTTCTATGTATGGTTCATTATGGAGGTAGAGGAAGATAGGCATGAATTTTGATGACACTTGAGAAGATATGAGAGTATGCGAGTCTTCTAGTCTGTGAACTCAAGAAGAATCCTCCTAAGAATGGTTGTGTATAGGGTGGAGGCGGATAGGATCCAGCTTGAGGTTGGGGCTTAGGTTGAGGTTCGAAAAAACATGCCTGGGATGTTTGGGGTTGGGGGTTGGGTTAGGTCCACAGTGAGTTTGAAATACCTGGGTATGGTATTCCTTTGATGTAAATCTGACCATTGTAGCTGCATAGGAAGAGTCCTCCCATGCTTAGACCAACATTGGCCTAGTATCCAAACTTGTTGAGTGAATCCAACACATCCAACAACAAGTTCATGATATTTTTGTAGAAATCCAACACCAAGTACAAGTAGTGCCACGATCAATGTTGGGTACCATACAAGTTTCAAGTGGGAGATAAGGTATGGTTGCATTTTCATAAAGAGCCCCCCAAAAAACCCCATCAAAAGCTCTTCCCACCTTGAAAGCAACAACAAGTTTAATAGAATGTTAGTCAAAGTTAGTGTTAGCAATGTTACTAGAGAGCTTATGAGAGTTGAAAGAGAGTATTTTTTGATCAACTCACCATGAGGGAGTTGTTAAAACTAGTGTCTTTTAAGGGTTATGAGGTCTTATAACAAAAAATGAAACTAAACTTGGATTATGACCTACTTGAAACCAAGAGCTAGGATTCAAATCCCAAGGTGCTAGTATATTAGGGCCTTAGGGTTTGAATCTTGAGGAGAAGGATTTCTAGGGGCCAAGAACATTTATTCCCTAGAAACCTTTTCTCCATTCGTGTAGCTTCAACTAGCTCAATATCAAAAGGATAGGGCTAAAATTTGGAAAAAATAAACCTTGTGAGAAGAGGAAGCACTTATGCTCCTCTCTTAGGGTTTCACCAAGCAAGACGTCTAGCATGAGAAAGAAAATTTACCATGAAACATTAATAGCATAAGAAAAAATTGCAGAAAATTCACTTACTTCACCAAGAAACCATGAGATAAAACCCTAATTTGCAGAAAATTCTATCCAAAATCAGCAAAGATCTTTCACAACTGAGCCTCCAAGTTTAGCACATGAGTGTAGAAGAGCTAGATAGAACAAAAGGGAGACAAATTCTGAATTATTCTCTCTCAAAAAAAAATTTTGATGATGAAAATGAAATGTGTGGGTGGCCTATTTATATGAGGCCACGCTAAACCAATTTTTCAACATAAATTTGTCAACAAAAAATTAAAAGAGGGTTGACCCCTTCATTTTCCTCTATAATATGAAAAAATTAAAAATACATAAATTAAAACCCTAAAAATGGTGATGTCATGCCCTAGAAGGGTGACATAGTGCTCAAAAGGTGATGCCAAGCTTCAAGGAGTGGATCATTGGGCCTCCAAAGGCCATGTGTCTCCTCAAGTCAAACCACCTCTAGAACCACACCATACATCAAACCCTAGCCTCCAAGGTGATGTCAAGGGCTAAAGGGTGACATCATAGGCCTCCAAAGGCCATGTCCAAGCACATGAGGGGTGAAATATCATCCTCCAATGATGCCAAGGTTCCTCCAAAGGAAATTTCCTCTATCCTTTGTGCTCAATGGTTCTAGGTGCGCAACCCATCTTGTGGGATTTCTTCCCATGTATGTGGCGTATGACCAACCTGCTCAAAGACCAAGCCATATGTCCATCGTCCAAGGTTCCAAGGATGTGAGAGACACTATGTGAGGGTGTTGAGT
>ML819995.1:19572-43997 GCA_009831015.1 Picea engelmannii | reverse complement strand
TTTATTGCAAAATTGATGGTAATAATTTGATCATTGTGGAAGTGTATGTTGATGATATTATATTTGGTAGTGATAATGAAAAAACAAGTAAGGACTTTGCTAAGATGATGCATCAAGAATTTGAAATGTCTTTGCTTGGCGAACTAAATTTCTTCCTTGGATTACAAATAATACAATCCAAAAAGGGAGTCTTTATCCATCAGTCTAAATATGTTAAGGATATGCTTAAGAGATTCCAGTTAGAGGATTGCAAACCTGTTAGTACACCTATGAATGTTGGATGCAAACTAAGCAAGGATGATGAGTCCAAAGCTGTAGATCCAAAACACTACAGATCAATGATTGGCAATTTTCTCTATGTAACAGCTTCTAGACCTGATATCAAGCAAGTTGTTGGGATGGTGGTTATATTCCAAGTAGAACCAAAGGAGGGCCATGTTCAAGCTGTAAAACAAATCTTTAGATATTTGAAAGGAACCATAGATTTTGGTTTGTGGTACCCTAGCAAGGGCTCATTCACATTAAAATCCTATTCAGATGTTGATTGGGCAGGGAGTGTAGATGACAGAAAAAATTACGAGTGGAGGAGATTTCTTTTTGGGAGAATCATTGCTTGCTAGCATAAGCAAGAAACAATCCTCAATTTCTTTGTCTGGCACTGAAGCTGAGTATATTGCAGTAGAAAAATGTTGCACACAAGTGGAGTGGATGAAACAAACTCTACAAGACATCAAAATAGTATTTGAAGAACCCACAACTATCCACTTTGATAATACAAGCACGATGAGTCTCTCCAAGAACCCTGTCCAACACTCAAAATCGAAACACATTCCCATAAAGTACCACTATCTAAGAGATGAGGCCGAAAACAAGAAAATTAAATTGGAAAATGTTCCAACACAAGAACATGTCCCAGATATTTTTACAAAACCCTTAAACAAATATGTATTTGAATATCTCAAGCAAAAATTGGGAGTAATCCTTTTTCCTACCTAAATCTCTCAAGAAAATAATGCATCAGTTGGCACCTATTTAGGGGGGAGATAGAAATCAACAACAGAAGGATTTACTAGTGGTCAGAGAAGTATTTATACAAATAGATCATAGGAGAAGAAACCCTTTTCCATTGATGTCAAAGGGGAAGATAAACTTCATAAAAGGAAATCATCATCACAGGGGGAGATTGTGTATGAAGTTGGTGTGTTGCCCTCAATGACAAAGGGGGATATTGTTGGATAGATTGTGATTCAAGTGTTGTCATTGATGTCAACAGTTATAATAAGCAGAGTAGCAAGGTAAAACAAAAGAGGATTAGCAAACGCAGAGATCAAAACACAGAAGGAAAAACATGAGATCAACAGTCGTTCAATCAGAGTGAGAATCCTCAACATTTGTCTGATAGTCTAAATATAACACACATCGGTCATTTGAGTAACCATGGGATTGAGGACCATTGAAATATCATGACCGTTGATCTACTTCGAGAATACCCATCAGTCGTCGGATCAATGTTGGAGTGGAAGGATAGGATACGTGAGGTAAAGAGGCTGTGAGATTGAATATATGAATATCGTCAACTGTCAGATCATCTGATGTAAATCACAGTTGTCATATCGTCCAAAGAAGATCTCAAACATCAGATTGTCCAAATCAAATCTAGGTCGTCTGATCTAGAGGACACATGGCGATAGATCAGCATTTCACTGTCTCGCGAAATGGAAAAGTCAAATGTGAGTGTTGTGGGAACTCATGATATGCGAGGTCGCGAAATGATCCTGGCCATTGGAGCCTGAGGGCACGTGGCAAGAGATTGGCATTTCAATGACTCGTAAATCAGGAAATTCAAAAGCTGAAGTTGCTGGAACTCACGAGGTGTGAGGTCACAACATGATCACAGTTGTTGGATCACAGAGGGTTGTGGACCGTTAATCTAGAGTATCATATATCGGGAGTTGGAAGAGTTAGGTTTGGTTCATGTTCAAACACCCGACATGCGAGGTCGTGACATAATATGGGCCGTCGGATCACAGATGATCGTGGGCCATTGATTATTCTGAAATCATCGGGACCGTCCATTGTCAAGGAGGGCTCTTGGTGAAGGGTCATCGTTTCGTTGACTCGAAGAGTGAAGAATTCAAAGAGCCATTCGTGAGAATTCACGAAATGCGAACTCGCGATTTGATCACAATCGTCGATCAAAGGGAGAATGAGGACTGCTGATTCGAGAAGGACATGAGGATCCATGTCAGCAAGACTACATCAGCAATGACACATGGTGCAATAAGACACTGACAAGTTTCAAGTTGGTTCGACATTTCAGGTACGTGAAAATCACAAATATGAGTGACACATGGCAGCTACTTGGCTTGTGACACGTCATCAAGTGACGTAAGTAGTTACGTCACTCCATAAGTTTTGCTTTGGTATTTTTACCACCAACACTTTCCCAATGTCCTGAAGTCTCGAATTCCGGAGACACGAAGTGGACATGAGACGTTTGATCCGAAAGATCACTTCAGGAGCATTCTTGATCATTGATCATGTAGAAGGGTACGTGTCAATGGATCATGAACTCTGGGCTAAACAACTCCAGGAAAATGTGAAGAAGAAGGGTCAAAATGTCGAAGGGTCGAAGTCACGAAGTGTCGAAGGGCCAAAGGGCCGAAGACATGAAGGACGAAGTCCTGAAGTGGACATAAGTTGTCCAATCTGAAAGATCACTTTAGGAGTGTTATCAACCATTGATCATACTACAGTGAGTGTTGAGGATTGAGAATTATGAAGCCCAAAGATGTGAAAGGATCTCGACCGTTGATCAAGAGAGGGACATGCATCAACCATTTGTCAGCTCTGGAAGAATGACATTCGGAGAAAAGAAGGTGTTGAGATCTAAAATCTTCGAAATCTGAAGACTTGGAGTAAATGGTGGCCATCCATCCCAACGCTTGATTAAGTCCTTGTCGTTGGATTAAGGAATGAAAGGAACATGTAAGGTTTAAACTTGACTGTTGATCTATCTCTGTGAAATAAACATGAATCATCTCATTGTTTCGGAGATATCATAATCGATAATTTTGAAAGGTTGGATGTCATGAAGACTTGAAGGGAAAAGTGTCGAAGTTGCAAAGAATGAAATTTCGTCAGCCGTCCATCTTGTCAGAAGAATGAATTGTGACCATTGAATCGATAAACGCTCAAGTGCTCATCTCACCTAACGTGAGGTCACCATCGTTGGTCATATGCTATAAGAGTTTTTAAAAGGAAATTATAATATGTTTCTATAACTGGTAAAGTCCATGGTTCTATGACGCATGGTCATATGTGATGGTTTGAAGGAAGCACCTTCATAGAAATTGGTCTCTGTGAATATAACAGAGATTCAGGATCGTGTATAAAGGATTAAATTGAAACATGAATGTGATCAATTTAGGAAAAAAATTCATGGTAAATTAAATAAACAATAATTAAAGATTGATTAATCAAAGAGGCACGATGGTTGAAATAAAGGGACACAGTGTTTCACACTCACGCTATTTTCAAGAATATATAAACATGAAAAAGTGGGAGAAGAAAGTCTCTCTGTAGTCTAGATCAAAAGATTAGAAGTTGAAGCAGATTCCAGGAAGAAAATCTAATACCTATGTATTAAGGGTGGTTGGCTGGTGCAAGGGCAGGTTGGTTCCTGCAGAGGGAGTTGGTGCTTCCTTATCAATTGTAGCTGACTAAACAGGGGGCGTAGCCTCCTACCAATTGGTGCTAGTAAACTAGGGTGTGGGTGCATCCTGATTAGTTGGTGCTGATAAAAAGGAAGTACATCTTTCATCTATGTAACATGTAAATAAAATTTTGCAGTTAATAGAAAATAGTTTGTGGTTTTCCCATTTGGGTTCTACGATAAAATACCGTGTTAAAATTATGTTTGCATTAATAAATGAAAAATTGATATAATTGTTGTGTCACTGATTCACCCCCCCCCTCTCAGTGACAGGATTTGATCCTTCATAGGTTTGGCATATGGTTTCAATGAGATCTCCATCTCTCATAATTCTCTTACAATACCCTTCATCTCTAAAAATTTAGTCGGAAGCAGGTCTGGATACTCACGTCGTAAGTCAACAATCTTCTCAACTGTTTCCTTGCGCCAGTAGTCTCCTATGTTCACAAACTTGGGCTTATCTTCTATACCAATATTCACCTTTTGTGTCTTCAATGGATTGGCATACATCGCATATTCAAGCTCTGGTCCCTCTACTATGCGCTCCCCTTCAGTCTATGGTATCTGCAAATTCCTCAGATTTTCCTCTTCTTGGTATTCTTCGACAACATTATAAAAGTGCAGGACATCTTAAAATTTTGCACTAACTCTAGGTGCACTATACAAAGGTACAGACTCTATCGATTCCTCTGATGCAAAAATATTATTCTTGATAACCTACAAAGTTGAATCAATCAAAGGATTATTATTTTCAAAACTGAACGCTACCTTGAATTTCCTAGTCAACTCTTCCCAATCTCACGTCCCTCTGTGCACTTTGGGCTCTATGTACCAATTCTTTGGAATTATGTCTAGAGTATGAACAAACAAGTGCATCCAATCTTTCTTAGGTACTGATCTCCACGTCATAGCACACTTTGTAATATGTTCTATAGTGAAACTTAATCCATTATACTTCTGCACAGTATCTCCATTCTTTGTCCCGAACCTGACTTGTAATAAATCCTTGGCAATATTGCCAATCTCTTATTCCATCCCCATGCACAACCCACCATCTTGCAAGGGTTTCGTTCAGTGCAACATCTAAGGCTAGTAGTCTGTGTTGATATGATATTTGCAATTCAAATTATCTTATAAAAGAAACTACATCAGTTAGTCCATCATACCTTGGAGATTCGCATATCTTAGTTCTAATCCATATGCACCAGTAATCCGAAAATATTTCCTTGTAGACACTTCGTGAAATCTCTACTGCCAATTCTCCAAGGCTTCTTCTGAGTCTAAGGTGCATGGACTGATAATTCTCCAGCTAAGTATACCTTCTTCTGTAGGATGCACATAATCATCCATTCACGCAGTTACACTATACATATTATCAAGTTATTTTCTATTTGTTGGTTCTACATACCTTCTTCCTTCGGTGGGATCTAACAATGCAATAACCTTCAAGCCTTATACTTAAAATAACATATGTTTTTTCTTTAGATCAAGTCCCAATGGTGCTAGATAAGGTGCACTGCCATCTACTATTTCGATCACTTCAAAGTTTTCTACACTATGCACCCCTTGTCAGCCTTCCAACTGGAACAATATTATGTTGGTTCGCTAATGTCAACTGAATAGGTGAAAAAATAAACTTTGACTAGCCCATCATCTCCCAAGTCTACCTTGGGATGACATTCACATCAGACCCTAGATCTAGAATGATATTTTCCATGTTGTAATATCCTATCTGTGCATTGAGCTAGAACTCCATATTCGTTCTCTTCTTATAGTGCACCCGATTAACTGCTATGTGTGTGACATGTATCTCTTTTTCTTAGGTGAAATGATCAATATTTCTACGCAACATACTTAAATAAGATTCATCCTTCATTAATTCTAAACAACTTCTTAAGAAATATTTCAAAGTTCTTACCTTTTCAACTTGCCTTTTTGAATGGTCATATACTGGAGGCATATCATACACCGATAGTCTGTCATACAAAGGTGGCATGGATGAAGTTGATGTTGGACATGGTGCTATGTTTTCATTGTTGTCAACAAGGGTTAAAATAGGTTTATCATTCGGAAAAGTACCCTGCTATACCAATTGTAAGAGAGCTTCGCAAGAGCATTAACTCTGATGAAGCAGATGGAGTAATGAGAAGAATGAGAAGATGTTTTCAAATAAAATACAGTGATTATATATGAACAAAGATCAAAAGGAATTTGTTCCAAATCTATCCAAGAATCTATTCTTTGTTTATTACAATGATTGATGCTTTGATCATTAAAGTGTGAAAGTTGCAGGAATCGATAGTAAAGAACGAAGAACAATGTTGATTGTTGGATCAAAATAAGAGCATGATCGGACGTAGGAATCGATAGTGAATGGCGAAGAAGGAGGTTGACTGATCGATGATCGTTGGATAAAAATGGAACCATGATTCGACGACTCATATTTTTTTCCGCGAGTTCGTTGTGTGCCCCAAAAAAATGGCTAATTATCATATTCTATCGATCAGACTCATATAAAGAATAACTTACAAATTTCTATGTATGGTTCATTATGGAGGTAGAGGAAGATAGGCATGAATTTTGATGACACTTGAGAAGATATGAGAGTATGCGAGTCTTCTAGTCTGTGAACTCAAGAAGAATCCTCCTAAGAATGGTTGTGTATAGGGTGGAGGCGGATAGGATCCAGCTTGAGGTTGGGGCTTAGGTTGAGGTTCGAAAAAACATGCCTGGGATGTTTGGGGTTGGGGGTTGGGTTAGGTCCACAGTGAGTTTGAAATACCTGGGTATGGTATTCCTTTGATGTAAATCTGACCATTGTAGCTGCATAGGAAGAGTCCTCCCATGCTTAGACCAACATTGGCCTAGTATCCAAACTTGTTGAGTGAATCCAACACATCCAACAACAAGTTCATGATATTTTTGTAGAAATCCAACACCAAGTACAAGTAGTGCCACGATCAATGTTGGGTACCATACAAGTTTCAAGTGGGAGATAAGGTATGGTTGCATTTTCATAAAGAGCCCCCCAAAAAACCCCATCAAAAGCTCTTCCCACCTTGAAAGCAACAACAAGTTTAATAGAATGTTAGTCAAAGTTAGTGTTAGCAATGTTACTAGAGAGCTTATGAGAGTTGAAAGAGAGTATTTTTTGATCAACTCACCATGAGGGAGTTGTTAAAACTAGTGTCTTTTAAGGGTTATGAGGTCTTATAACAAAAAATGAAACTAAACTTGGATTATGACCTACTTGAAACCAAGAGCTAGGATTCAAATCCCAAGGTGCTAGTATATTAGGGCCTTAGGGTTTGAATCTTGAGGAGAAGGATTTCTAGGGGCCAAGAACATTTATTCCCTAGAAACCTTTTCTCCATTCGTGTAGCTTCAACTAGCTCAATATCAAAAGGATAGGGCTAAAATTTGGAAAAAATAAACCTTGTGAGAAGAGGAAGCACTTATGCTCCTCTCTTAGGGTTTCACCAAGCAAGACGTCTAGCATGAGAAAGAAAATTTACCATGAAACATTAATAGCATAAGAAAAAATTGCAGAAAATTCACTTACTTCACCAAGAAACCATGAGATAAAACCCTAATTTGCAGAAAATTCTATCCAAAATCAGCAAAGATCTTTCACAACTGAGCCTCCAAGTTTAGCACATGAGTGTAGAAGAGCTAGATAGAACAAAAGGGAGACAAATTCTGAATTATTCTCTCTCAAAAAAAAATTTTGATGATGAAAATGAAATGTGTGGGTGGCCTATTTATATGAGGCCACGCTAAACCAATTTTTCAACATAAATTTGTCAACAAAAAATTAAAAGAGGGTTGACCCCTTCATTTTCCTCTATAATATGAAAAAATTAAAAATACATAAATTAAAACCCTAAAAATGGTGATGTCATGCCCTAGAAGGGTGACATAGTGCTCAAAAGGTGATGCCAAGCTTCAAGGAGTGGATCATTGGGCCTCCAAAGGCCATGTGTCTCCTCAAGTCAAACCACCTCTAGAACCACACCATACATCAAACCCTAGCCTCCAAGGTGATGTCAAGGGCTAAAGGGTGACATCATAGGCCTCCAAAGGCCATGTCCAAGCACATGAGGGGTGAAATATCATCCTCCAATGATGCCAAGGTTCCTCCAAAGGAAATTTCCTCTATCCTTTGTGCTCAATGGTTCTAGGTGCGCAACCCATCTTGTGGGATTTCTTCCCATGTATGTGGCGTATGACCAACCTGCTCAAAGACCAAGCCATATGTCCATCGTCCAAGGTTCCAAGGATGTGAGAGACACTATGTGAGGGTGTTGAGTCATTAGATGACTCACTGCTCTCCATCACACATTCCAAATTCCCGCAATAAGGAATAACATCATGGGCCCATCCTAAGATGTCCCTTAAAGAACCATGTTAGGGCCATTCAAAATAAAGAAGAATATAATAAAAATTAAAGGAATGTTCATAAGACACATTAGTCTTTAAATTATGCAAATTAAGTTGATGTCTAATATAGAAGCCATGTAAACAATTAACCCCAGTATCCCCTTCAAGTATTACCCAATCCCAAGACCTTGTAAGGGTTACCGAGTTTAGGTATGGGAAGGACTTCATCCAACCCTATTAGGTGTGCCACCTAGACAAGAAATAAATAACCTAGGTAGAGGGATAGGTCTCGAGAGTGACAAGGGAAAGTAAAAACCCACCAAGAGTAAGTGTGAAGATGTTATGGTTTAGGGCTTCCTTCATGACTTATGGTGTCCATCTCTATGAGTGCTTTTGTTTAGGATGTGCTTTATCTTGAGTTACCCAATATTTTCATGCCAAATTTTTCCAAACCCATTCATTATCCATATTTATAATCCATGCTTTCATTTATAATTTGCCAATTTGAGGGTCCCTTTTTATGTGTTTCCAAGATTTAGCATCACGTTTTTTTTGGGACCAAGGTGAGCAATGAATGAGTAGAGATCACGTTGGACCAACTTTTGGTGGTCCTAATTTGCTATTTTCACTTTCTTTTTAGCATCATTTTCCTATTCTTTTATAGCAGTTGCATTCTACCTTTGGGTCATTAGCCCCTTCTCATGAGAGTATGGGCCATAGTCGAACTTTACGATATTTGAAAGGATTCATGATGGAAAGAATTAAGTATGTTCAAGAGAGGAACATTACCCTTGGGAGGCCCCCAGTATTACCCCTTTTCCCTAGGTAGTGAAAACATGGGACTAGGTCACAGAAGCTGACCACCAAGGTGAAACAAGGAAACCACGGAAATTTCTCAAGCAAGAGATCCACTATCCAACTTCAACCAATGATCCTTTTCCACATTCCCCATAAATTAAACACAACACCTAGCATGAAGAAAGGACTAAACCATACCATGACTTACCATGCCCCATATTATGAGTTGCTTGAATGTGATGAGCCTTGGTTGATGCAATTGGGAGGAAAATTAGGGGGGCTACTAGGATGCCATCTGTGGACATGTTGATCATCATGATAATGGTGTAGATCATGTTCTCCATTGTGGGCCTCGACACATGATCTCCTCAAGTTACTCCTAGGCATGGGGGGTTAACAATTCCAAGCACAAAATCATCAACTATCACAAGTTAGAATGTCTTAAATCTCTCCATATCATTAAAAGGTCCCTCTGACCTCTTAGGACATTGAAGATAAACACACAAATAACCTTCATTATTATCATTAACGTCTAGGGATATGAATATAATGGTAAATGGAGTTATTGGGGATTTTGAAATAGGTTTTTATCTATCCTATGAATGTGACTAAAGATCGACAACCAACAAGTATCATCAGGAAATAATTTTATTGCTAAAATGAAATTCACGTTACTTTTTATGTTCCTAAGGAAACAGTTCAGGAATGAATGTCGTATTGAAATAAAAACTCTGGGAAAATACATGATTCTTAACCCTCATGAAGAAGTATGTAAGACCTGTCTAAATGAATAGAAAATGGATACTTGAATCACTATGATAGTGTTATGTTTCTACATTAGCTCATGTTTGTTCAACATGTTAGAACATAGGCTTGCTAACGAATAAATTTGCAAATATCTTCTCTTTTTCCTAGGATTAATGTTAATATCTATCATCTACTTAAAATCAATTATGGGACTGGTCATTTAAGGTATAATTTTACTTGAATTGCAAGCTTACTAATTCCAGGTTTCTTCTTGCATGTTATCAGGTTTTACAAAGATACTAGTACTACCAGTGGCTGAAGGAATACCTCCCTATGTGCCTATAGCAGTACTGGGTAGCTTGGGGAAGTGTCGATCTAAAACTACCTTCTTTAAGTACTTTACAAGAGATTTTTGGGAATCATCCAATTGTCTTGATCCATGATCTTTTATTCAGTGACTATAACATGAATTGCATTAAAGAGAATGAACAAAGCATATGTACAACATACATGAAGAAATCATACACATGGAGAAATAAAAAGAAGAAACAATTTCATAATACTTGATAACAAAGTTCATCCCAAATATGGACTACATCTCCGGGCCCACTTCTCAATGGAGAATCCTTTATATTATCTCTGTGAAATTGGGAAAATTACATTGAAATACCTCAACTTTGGAGATGTCGCAAAAATATAAAACATGGGTTTTTTCCCGAATGGGCCCAATTAAGTGCCTCACAAGCCGTTTCCCAAAATAAGCATCGATTTAGGAACTACGTGTGGATTTTTGAAATGGATTTTTCTAGATTTCGCCAAATTTGGTTTCCTAAAAACAATGCTCAGTCAATGGAGCATCCACCTCATTAATTCGACCTAAATATTAGATCTATCCTCCTCTTTATCATTTGATCTAGCTATGCAAAGAAGTATTAAGTCTTCTTCAAACTTCCTTATCTTCAATATTAGTTTCAGATTTGTTCAAGCAAATCTAGGATTCCCATGCAACAAATTAACATTCAAATCTATATTTCCAAGCAACTGAAACAACATTTGAAGATTATAAAAGTAGAAGATATAGACGAAGGGAAAGAGGGGTTTAGTTCTGGAGGAGTCAGAGGAGAGTCATGGCAATACTGTCTGTGCATTATTGTAAGCCCAAGGTTAGATGTCTTTGTCATTTCTTGTTATCAAGAGATTCCTGAGAGATTTATTATTAGTTTGTATATCCTTTGTTTATCATTTCACTTTATATTTTTGCTTGAATAAATTATAGTTATTGAGCATCAATAGGTGCCCATTAATGATATATCATTATGAAATGAAGCCTCATTGTATTTCCCTATCATTTGTGTGATATATTCAAGTATTATTATTCATTGTTCAGAAAGCATTTTTGTTTAGTGGATATTCCATCTCATGAATGTGCAAGATGATCTAGCATAGATCTCATTGAAATTCATGTTTGTTTTCTTATTCTTTCACCTTCCATAATGTCAAATTATCTTATATGATATTCATCTTAATTTACTTTGATCCAGAGGATGTTAACAATGACTCCATTGCCCAATGGTTTGATCACTAATCTATTAGTATTCTAGTTTTTCCCCATATTCTTCTCTAAACTTTGAACCACCCATTCCCAACCTGATCCAGATTTATGAGCAGAACGAAATGAATAATAGTTTGAATACAATAACACAAAGATACATAGAACAAAAATAGATATCCAGTGAAAAATAACTTCTATTGTATAAGGAAAATAGGCTAAAACTGTAAAACTACAGAACTGAAAACAACTTGCTCGAATTGTGGTAGCTATCTCTGAGAAGAGATGTGGTGGCTATGCGCATTCATATGGATGCTTGTTCCATGCAGTCAAGGTTGAGTTATGTTGGTGTCAATTGTTTGACAATCTCCGAGGTGTCCAATAATAGTGGAAATTATGGTCGAAGGAGGTCCACATTGAACATTGGGTACAAGCCATGGAAGGGGGGAGTGTTGAGCTCAAAAGCATTGTCACCCACATCCTTGGTGATGGTGTAAGGCCCATAGAAAAGTGGATGGATATTATGATGGGGCCCTATAATATTATTTTTCTGCAAATATAACTAGACCTTGTCTCCCACTTGAAACTTGTGCGGTACCCGATGTTGATCATGGTGTTGCTTGTACTTAGCATTGGCTTTCTGCAAAATAACATGGACCTGTTGGCATATGCATTGAATCCACTCAATGAATCCAGTGGCTTTTTCAGCCTCATAATGAACATGGGAAGATTCTTCATGTGTGGTTACAAGCAGTAGTGCAACATCAATGGGACCCAAGGGTTGGAATCCCATCCCCACCTGAAATGGGCTATGGTTGGTGGAGCTATGGAGAGCCTTGTTGTAGTTTTGTTGAACATAGGGAAGACTCTCATCCCATGTACGTGGATTCTTAGAGTTATACATGCGTAGGATGTGCACAATCATCGGATTCACGACCTCATTTTGGCCATTAGTTTGGGGGTGGAAGGCAATGGATTTAGTGAGATTGGTGTCCAACAATGACCAGAGGATCAACCAAAATGTGTTGAGGAACATGTTGTCCCAATCTAAGATGATGGTCTATGGTATCCCAAAATGGACCCACACCCATTCGAAGAAGAGCTTGGCAATGTCTGCCGATGTGATGCTCTTATTGTAGGTTGTGAGAATGCCCATATTTGAAAACTGATCAACCACCATAAAGACACAATCATATTCATGCTTGGTGGACGAAAGGCCAGAAATGTAATCCATCGAGATGGATTCCCAAGGCATCTCGAGGGAAGGAAGAGGGGTGTATAAGCCTTGCTTCTTGATGGCTAGCTTGGCAATGGTGGAGGGAGTGGAAGATCTGATATTCTTGCTAACACCCTGTCGAAGTTTTGTCCAATAAAAATGATTCTGTAGAACAACCAAATTTTTCTCCACACCAAAATGTCTTTCCATCCAACTGTAATGAGCTTCCCAAATAATTTTTGCATGCTTGCTTGATGGAACACAAAGTTGGCCTAGATGGAATAACAATCCATCCTGAATGTGAAAATATGTGACATTCACACCTGTACCCAAGAGTTGGTAGGTGGTGGTGAAGTCAGGGTCACACTGATAAAGTTGGGTCCACTAAGATGTCTCATGCCCACAGGAATGGAGCACTGTGGTGAGTGCATGAACAAGAGGTCGACTGAGGCAGTCAGTGACATGATTTGTGCTCCCTGCTCTATACTTGATGTTGAGATGGGACTGCTCCAAGTATGTGGACCACTTTTGATGGTGGCCATTCTGCAATTTCCCTTCTATCTGTATGAACTGCAGAGGCTTGTGATCAGTATGGATGATTGTCTCCTTTCCCAGAATGTAATGCTTCCATTGGTGGCAGGCTTGAAAAATGGAATACATTTCCTTTTCATAGGTGGGGTATTTCCAGACGGTATCTAAGAGTGTCTCAGTATGGTATGCCATTGGATGACCATGTTGAGTGAGAACTATGCCTATATCATAGTCAGAGGCATCAGTCTCAATCTAGAATGGTTGTTATAGATCGAGTAAGGAGAGTATTTGAGTTGAGAACAAGCGATGCTTTAGATCATCAAATTCTCGTTGTTGTTCCTTCCCCCGTGCTAACTTTACCTTTCCACCGCCCTTGGTCACTTAGCTGAGGGCCCATGCAATATGGGAGAATCCCAACATGAACTCACGGTAGAAGTTGGCAAGTCCCAAGAATATTTGAAGCTCGATTAGTGTGGTCGGGGCTGGCCAATCATGAATGGCTTGAATATTAGTTAGATCCACATGTACCCCATGCTCATGAATAATGTAGCCCAAGTATTGGAGCCTGTTCATGCCAAAGGAGCATTTTTCCAAGTTTGAATATAGCTTGTGCTGCTGCAGAGTGCTAAAAAACTGTTGAATATGTTGCACGTGTTCCTCCCAAGTTATTCTGAAGATGAGGAAGTCATCTAGATATACCATAACAAAAAAGTTGGTGAAGGGCCTCAATACAACATCCATCAACCTCATGAAATTGGCTGGTGCATTTTTTAAACCAAAGGGCATGACCAACCATTCGAAGAGACCTTCTTTATATTTGAAAGTTGTCTTCCATACATAAGTCGTTTCTATGGGAACCTGGTGGTAGCCAAACTTCAGGTCAATCTTGCTGAAGAAATTTTCCCCCTTGAGTTGGTCAAGAAGGTCATCAATGTGGGGAATTGGGTATCGGTTCCTGACTGTGATTTTGTTTAATGCTTTGTAATAAATGTAGAGCCGCCGGGTCCCATATTTCTTCTGCACCAATACAATCAGGCTCTCGCAAGGGGAGGAGATGGGTCTAATGTGCCCCTTTTGAAGCATCTCTTGGATTTGGAACTTGATTTTGTCATTCTACATCAATGAGCAATGATAGACTGGTCCATTGGATAAATGTGCATCAGGGGTTAGATCAAATGGATGCTTGACCTGACAGTGCATCGATACCTAAGTGGATGAGGGGAAGATGTCTATTTACTCTTCCACGATCCTATCCACTTGCTTCTATTTCAAAGAGAGGCTCTATGTAGAGGTCACGAAGGTGGAGATGACCTTATTTTCTCTGCGAGCATGGATCACAAAGAAGACAAACTTCTCGGTCTGTGAAATAACCTTACTGCATTACTTAACAAAGATTAAAGAAATAGCGGTAGGCGAGGCTATCTCTGGTATCCTGTACAATTGTCTACCCAAAGTAATAATAACACTGTGGGGTCTAGAATCATACAAAACATGTCACTTCCAAAAATATGGTTGGCCTAAAAGAACATCACAAACTTCAAGGGGAGAAATATCACACAATACCTCATCTTTGAAAGGCTTGATGCCATAGGATAGACGACATTATTGGCTGACATTGATATCTCTTCCTTGGTAGAGCCAGCCGATGGTGTAGGGTTGTGGGTGTGGTGTCATCGATAGGTCTAGATGCTTGTCGACCTCTACTAAGATTAGGTTCTTATGACTTCTGCTATCGACAATGAAATGAAGTGGAGCACCCTTTACCCACATCTATGAGTGAAAGAGACGTTCCCATTCTTCTCGTTCTTCTGGTTCACTCGGTTGGAATTTGGTGGTAGCGATAGTGGAATTGGGTTCAAAATCGATAATCTGCTTCCCTCTATATAGATTTGATTCAGGTTCAGAATCTGCCTCTGAATCGGAGGCTCTCAGCTCGACCACCAGTGACTACTTGGAGCGACATTCTTCGGTGTTGTGCCAAGGGATTTTATGTAATTCACACCACTTCCCTCTATCCTTCTTCAACTTCCCATTACCCTTCTTGGGTTGCCACTTGGACTGGATTTCCTTAGAGTGGCCATATTTTCTTTGTCCCATGTTTTATGGGTTGGGGCCAGATTTTCCCTGTTTCAACTGCGAGGAACTTAAATATCCAAACTCTCGCCTCTTCTGCTTATTTTTTTGTTCGATTTTGATAGCATATCTATTAGCCTAACCTAATGATGCGATGTCCATAAACTCCATTTCTGTTTGGATGTATCTATGTAGAAAGTTGTGATATTTGAGCACCAAATTCCGTTCATAGTGTTTGATACTCAATTTGGTGCACATGGTATGGAAAATAATTGTGAGATTTAGTACTGTCTAGTACCTTTCCTGATGCAGCATCGTCCATCTTGTGTACTGGTCCTCGTAGTTTCCAACATGGTAGTACTATTCTTTAATGGAATCCCTTAAGGAATACCATGTGGAGGAGACCAAACATATTTTAGATTCCTATGTGGCCCTTTTCTCATAGTAGGTATCCCACCAGTGCTTAACATGGGGGGTGGCCTTGAGGAGTGAAAAAGTAATCTTTTATGTGTCGGGAAAATTGTGGACTGAAAAATTCCATTCACATAGATTCAACCATTTATCTACCGCATCTGCATCTATCTGGATTTCCAATAATCGAATATAAAAATTGACTTGTACCTTAAAGGGGTTTGAGTGCCCACTTGATGAAGATGCATCGCATGTGGACAGTCGTCGAAGGATATGTGCAAATTTGTCCATCATTTCATTCCTTTGTCGTGCAAGGGATTCCTCGAGCAAAAGTTTAAAAGGATCTCCTACTCCATCGTCCTTATTTTCATCCCCCATGAGTTGTTTTTGGGCTCAACGCGAACGATCTTGCAAAGGCTTGATTGGTTTGAGTCCCAACTTCTTGTACCTAGATCTTGTTGGGGACATGTACAAAAGACAAATAAATCAAGAGAAGATCGCTCTAATACCACTGATCCATATTTATGAGAGGAATGAAATGAATAACATGTTGAATACAATAACACAGAGATACAAAGAACAAAAAAATATATCTAGTGAACAATAACTTCTATTGGATAAGGAAAATAGGATGAAACTGTAAAACTG
Source organism: Picea engelmannii (assembly GCA_009831015.1). Taxonomy (NCBI): domain Eukaryota; kingdom Viridiplantae; phylum Streptophyta; class Pinopsida; order Pinales; family Pinaceae; genus Picea; species Picea engelmannii. Next base: position 27,929 of record ML819995.1, on the reverse strand, counting down.
TAGAACTGAAAACAACTTGCTTGAATGGTTGTAGTTATATTTGAGAAGAGATGCGGCGACTACGTGCATTTGTCTAAGAAGAATAATTACAATGAGGCTCCAGATTCCTTTTTAACATTAATCATGAATTCCAAAAACCTAGACATCTAAAAACCTAACCCTACGAGATGAAACGCCAAAAGTTATGTGGGCCTTGATGGGTAAGCTTGTAACTCAACTTCCCGAGGTCGTAACTTATGCATACAATCTCTATTTTAGGCGTGTGATAGCCTGTTGGAAAGGTATTTATGAGAAATACATAGTATGTCATTAAACTTTGATTAAAGATACATTTTCACTATGGAAATCCCAAAAAACGTTGTGTAGGGCCTTAAAATGGCCCCAGAAGTACAAAAAGATGTACTGACATGAAAATTGTCAAAATAAGCCAGTTGGAATATGTGGGAGGCCACAATATCCACCTGGATGTTGTGTAGGGCTTCAAGACAACCCCAAAAGTGAAGAACCCACAATTACAAAGAAATTTCATCATTACAGAGAAACGTGTTGAACTGAAAACTATCAAGATGAGCGAGTTGGAATAGGTGGGTGGCCACCAACATCCAGCTGGATCACAACCATATAACCAAATCAAGATGTGTTAGGCATTCTCTTTTGCAGTCAAGAGAAATATATAGTTCTAACACTACCTTTTTCCTCTTCTTCCTCATTCCTTCTTCATTGTTGGAATGTTCTCCTTACCCTCGATATCCTTGATGAATTTTGTCAGAAGTAATCCCTTTGTGCCAGGCTCTCAAATCAAAGGGGAAAATACGACATAGTCATGGCTGACGCTTCAGTCGACCCTTCAATCTTCCAAGTACCAATTTAGACAACAATTATAATTGTTCAACCACCCAACTTGATCACCATAAACATGTTCCATGGGTCAAGACAATCCAGGTAAGTTGGAGAGGTTATGAATTTAAGTTTTGTAAGTGTATGTTGGATTTCTAGTGATATTTCTAATTTATCCATTAAAACATCCTAGCTCCACCTTACCATTATCGCTTGTTGTATCATGGCCAATACTGCAAGGCTTCCTTCTCAGTCAGTTTTCTAGTGTTTTCATTAATCATAAACACAATACATGCTTCATAAATGACAATACATGAAATCTTAAACATAATTATAGTCTTGGTAAAAATGGGGTGTTGCAGTTGCGACACCCTTCAAGGTACAAGTTAACTTTGATATTCCTTTATTTGAAGTCCATATAAACATCGATTCTTTGGAAAAATGGTCAAGTCGTCTAGAGGGTTATTTCTCTATCCAAAAAAATTCCAGTAGTGAAAATATCACCATTGTGCTCCTTAAATCCATTCCCCATGTTAGAGATTGGTGGGAAACTTCTTGTGATCAACATGTCAGAGATGAGTCTGCAATTTTTGGTCCAGAACCCACTTGGGTGGATTTTTTTGATGCCCTCAAGGATAAATACTATCCAGTTGGAAACTGCAATGACTAGTACACGAGATGGAAAAATTTGCATCATGAGAGAGACCAGATGGTGTTGGAGTACACCAACATCTTCAATACCTTGCACACAAATCTAGGTATTAAAGACTCTGAGCGGCACCTGGTCCTGAAGTACCATAGTGTCCTACATAGGTACATCCAAATAGATATGGATTTAATGGACATCTCCTCACTAGGAGCTGCTTACCCATATGTTGTCAAGTTCGACCAAAATTTCAAACAAAAGAATAAGCGGGATTTCAGTTCTACAAACCCATCACAACATAAGCACGGTAAAGGTGGCCCTAACTACCAGATCAAAGGAAAGAGTGAGGATAGTTAGCCCCAGGAAAAATAGTCCAAGCCATAAGAAAACAAGGGTATCCATAAGTCAAAGAAGGACACTAGAAAGTTGTGTGAGTTTGATAAAATCGCTCGTCACAACATTGATGAATGTTTCTCCAAAAAATCATTGTTCTCTAAGACAAACGCCCCAGAGTCAGATGTCAACTTAGACTCTGATTTATAATTAGATAAGGGAAAATAGATAATTTACACATAACCCAATGTTACCATCACTACCACAAAATTCCAGTCGGAGGAACCAAAGGAGCCTGAAGAAGGGGAGCACCTCTTCTACTTACATATGTGAGTGAAGGGGACCCCCTCCATTTCATTGTTGACAACAGTATCTATAAGAACCTAATCTCAGCAGATATCATCAAGATGTTGAAAATAACCATGGCATCACATCCTTAGCCATACACCACTGGTTGTCTTAGCTAGGGATGAGGCATTGACGTCAGCCAACAATGTCTCCTGCACTATGGCATCAAACCCTTCAAAGATGAGGTATTGTGTGATGTTTCCCCCTTGAATTTTTTGATGTTATTTTAGGACAACCATTTATGTGGAAGTGTCATGTTGTTTATGAATATAGGCCTCATAGTGTCATTATTTCTTTGGGAATTCAACTCTATAGGGTAAGGTAGTCCCAACTTCTACAATCTCTTTGATCTCATGAAGAAACATAAAAAGGTGGTGTCTCAGATTGAGAGATTTTTCATGTTTATGGTCCAGTTGGAAGGTGAACGAAAGGTCACTACAACCGCCAAAAACGCTGCACAAGGTCTCTCTACATAGTAGCAGTAGGTGGACAAGATAGTAGAAGAGCACAAAGACATATTTTCCTTTCTTTGTGCTGTCAGGTAAAGCACTCAATTTATTTGACACAAGGTAATCCTCTGCCTAATGACCCTATACACAGACGTTTTATTATGGAGAATGAAGAAATCAAATGCTAGATACAAGAACTAATTTTGAAGGGCCACATTAGACCAAGATACTCACCTTGCAGGATCCTAATTGTTTTGGTATAGAAGGATGGGATGTGGAAAAATTTTATTGATTAAAGAGGCATGAACAAGATCATAGTTAAGAACTAATAACCAATCCCTTAGATTCATGGTCTTCTCAATCAGCTCAAGGGAGCCGAATTTTTCAGTAAGATTGATATGATGTTATGCCACCACCAGGTGTTGATTGAGAAAACTTATGTATGGAAGACAACCTGTAATACCCCTCAGCCAAACCCAATTGTAAATGAAATATAAATATACTTAAGCTGGTAGGCTATTTTTTGACCTCATTTGGTAATGCACGTCATGTGGCATAGTGCGTGCATGAACTGCGCAGTAAAATGATGTAATATGCACATTCCAGGATACCGTGCATAGTAACTAAGGTGTGCACAGTATGGAGGATAATGAGCCTCATGTATATGATATGTGTTATAGGCTGGTGAGACGGTTATTATAAGCTGGGATGCTTATGTTTTGGTATTGGGCTGGAACGCCTAGATGTCAAAGGCCATTGCGCCTACTTTGTACATGACTCATGATTAATATAAAATACATCGCTGCGCATAGACCGAACACGATAAAAGAGATGGGGGACTGAACTTCACCAGTAAGGGAAAGGGAGGGACAAAGTCAAGGGAATATTATATTAATATTTCCTAAAACATAAAGTATGGATAATTATTTTATCCTAAGTTCTAAAGTTGGGGACAATTGGACCAAAGTAACTTCCGATATGACAAGTGTCAAGTTTGGGACATGCATTCATATCATGGGGAACTTAGCTCATTTGGTCAGTTTTTTATGGGATTTTTGAACGAGCAACTTGACCATCATTCTCACCACCATCATCATTATTCATGAGAGTTTCACAGTGATTCATTTCCACACTCAGTTATCCAGTCAAGGATTCCATGACCATATTCACTCATGCATTTCGTTATCCTTGAGACAACCATTTCACCATTCCAGAGCCTATTCCCATAACCCTTGTTTTTTTGGTTGGTGTACCTGGTTAGCGTGGAGCGGGATTGAAGAAGTGGGTTGTCAGGCCCGTGAGAAATTCTCTGACCGAGAGAATTGTTGAGGATTGATTCCTGAAGGTGATAAACAACAGCTACGACACTCTGAGACTTCCAGCTTGGCCTGTTGCTGAAGCTCTGGAAGGGAAGTGGGGCAGTCGAGGGACTGTTGAGCAGAGAAGGAATGCACTTTTTTGGGTGGGACATTCATGTGGGGAATGAGAGACTATAGGCTATTAGTTGAGTGAGCACCTGAGACAAAGTCTTTCCTGTTGCCCATGAGCCTTAGCCTGGATAGGAACCATTTACCCTGGGTGGAGTTCAGTCCTAGCTCGAGGGTGACTCACTGTTGAGAGTGATGAACAATGTAGTCTAAGGATGGGAGGTTCGTGGATGGTCTGTACGCAGTTGGTGACAATATTTATAAAATAAGTACCAATTGTATGATAAAATGATATGTTGTTTTGTTATTTACATGCTTATGTTACAATTTATCATATATGTGATTATAATTTCTTGTATGTTTTGGGTAGTTCCTTGTAAATGCTGCATATCTGTAGTTACCATTATTTTGGTATAAAAGTCGTATGTTACAGAAAGTAATTTTTTGATTATGTTTATAAGTAAATATTCTGCAAGAGTGTTGTATGTATATGTTTTAGTTTCATGCAGTTTAAAGAGTAAATTTATGTAGCATAGCTCAGTTGACTACTGGGTATGTTACTGTATGTTCCATAGTAAGGGAACAAAAGTGTTCCTTAGAGTAGCATGGTCCGGCCTGTATAAGCTGGGAATGTTACCGACTGGTGTTAGATCATGAGCAGTTTCTCTGGAGTGGTGTTTCCTTGGCTTGCGGGTGGTCGAGGGAATGTTACAAATTGGTATACGAGCTTCAATTTAACACTGAGCTTGGAGGGGCCAGACGGGTTCAGTTGAAGCGAATATTTACAGAAGAGTAACTTTGAAGTGACCAAAATTCGAGTCATAGAGTGTCCATGGAAAGGGTTGGTGTGTTGGCATGCGTGGTAAATTTTGGCACCATGTGGGAAAACGTTGGAGTGCTAGTGTGCACAATAAATTGTGGCGCCATGCAGAAAAATTATTATGTACAGATGCATGCGATAAATTTAGCCTTGCATGGTGAGCACACACATAGTAATGTGAACATAGGGTGTGCAAGTATTGCTTAACACAGAGGAGTTTTGTTGGTACACGCATAAGTATGAGTATAAGTTGTTTCACGACATTATATTCAGTAGTGTGCGCAGATAATTGGGTGCATTGGAATATGTTGAACTTGACATGGTGCATGCATAGGAAAAAATGCATGAGGAATATCGGTGCGCAGTACCAAAACTATGCACAATGGATATTGGCGCACAACACAAGAGTAGTGCGCGTAAGTTGTTGGTGCGAGGAAGAAGAAATGCACAGTAGATATAGGTGCGTGGAAAGGTGTTTCACCTTGTGATATTGCTATGCACGATAAATATAAATGAACATGTCAAATTTTAGTGTGCGTGAATTCGCTTGGAAGGCGATTAGTCTGAGTTTAAATTGCAAAATAGTAATAAAAGAAAAAGAAACACACAACCACATCGAAGCATTAATTAAAAAGAATTTCGAGTTTTATTTTCCTCTGATTCAGACAGATGAAAATAAAATATAATATTACAAGAAAAACTTATTATAAAGGAAAACAAGATTTATAACACCACCAAAGAGAAATTGTAATAAAATGGTCTAAAATCCGTTCCTGTATTTATATAATCGTATTAATCACAAAATTACAAAAGGATGATGACAACAGTTAGCCTGTTGTGAAAAGGGTCATTTAAAGAATAATCCTATCATCTCTGGTGCTCCTTACCTCCGCTACCGGCTGTTCAAAATTCGCTGAAACATGCTTAATTTTAGTTCAAGACTTACTTCAGCTTAGCAATCTCCGCCTTTAAAGAAGAATACAACCAGACCAGTTGATTCTCTCCAACACTTTCGGTCGCTTCAGTCGTAGATTCCTCCTTCTTCTGTCGCTTGCTCCTTTTCTTCTTAGCCGCTAGCTTGTTTATGACTAAATCCTTCATAGTGGGATTCAACTTGACTTCCAACCGTGAGTCTATAGTTGGCTCTGTGTGGAACTTAGTTGCTAGAATGTGCGCAAGGACCCTTTCCTCCTTATTCGCAGGAAAGTTTAGCATGTTGCCCGAATAACTAGTCTCACTTGATTAAGCCTTGTCCATGTATCTCAGGTTGTGGATACCGAAATGTTTTTTTTTACAGAGAGCAGAAAGTTGAACAGTTTGGAGATTACTTTGGTTATGGATACGCAGATACCTTCATACTTGGGGAGTGGTAATTATATAATTCCATTTATGAAGCACAGACGGATTACGTACAAGAGCGTTGGGTTGCCATACTCGGCCAATCCATTTCAAATGATTAACTTTTGAGTTCATTACTTGGCAGCGTTCAACTAGCATCACATGTCTATGAAGTACCAAACGAGTGAATTAGGGTGATCTGATTAGTCGTTGCTCGCTCCACTAGTGGTGGATTTGACATGTTGAGACATGTGATACCGCGTCTTGGCGAAAGTGGTTTCGGAAAACCACCTTCTTGCACAAGTGTATCTCTAAAGGAACTATGTGTCTATGTTTTCGAGACTTGGGTCTTATCTAGAATTATCATGGTGATAACACCAGGAAATCGGGAGAGATAATTCTAATATGTATGTTGAACCAAAATGGTGCATATTCTCATGAATTGTTGAATTGTTAACCTGATAAGTTTCGATGGTTGCACGTTTTGTAGAATTAACTACAACTCGATCAGATCAGACTAGTGCGGGGTCCATAGGAATGGAAGAAGCATAGGGGAATTACAGTCAGCAAGATAAGAGCAGAAGGGTGGATGTCCATTTGGGCATGGAAGGAACAAACTCCAACGGACATGGAGAAGAAAGGAATGAAGATATGAATATGGCTGAGACCATTAAGAATTTGCATAAGGATGTCCAAAGCCATAAAGCTGATAATGAAAGGCTTATGAAATCCAAAGAGCAACAAGATGAATTCAACACAAAGCTATTGGAGGGTTTGAACATAATAGAAAATAAATTGGTTAAGGAGAGTGGCTCAAGTAAATCTGGGAGTGACAAATCTTCAGAGGAGAAAAGAAAAGAAACAAGTGTTAGTAGACATCACCATCATTCCCAAAGTCATTCCAATAAGAGAGCAGGCAACATCTCAAGTCTATCCCTTGTGAGAAGGTATAATATATCGGGGGTGGATGAGCTGAGAGGAGAAATGAACAAAATCAAACCTCTAGCATTTGATGGTGAGCACAAGAAGGATGAAGATGCAGAAACATGGTTGCTAGGCATGAGAAAGTATTTTCAATTGCATAATTATTCTCCTTATGCAGAAGGTAGAATCACTATCTATCAAGTCAAAGGAAAGGCCTCCATGTGGTGGGATCAACTTGTGCAAGTGAAACACATTGTAGAGAAAAGTGTTACTTGGAGGGAATTCAAGAAGTATTTTGAGAAGAAGTACTTGAATAAGAGATACTATGACAAGAAAATGAAAGAGTTCTTTGAACTCAAGCTTGGAAGTATGACCATAGATGAATATGAGATAAGGTTTCTCGAACTGTTGAAGTATGTCTCTTTCATCAAGGACGAGACAGTCAAAATTCAAAGGTATTTAAGTGGATTGCCATAATTCATTAGTGACAAAATATAGTATGATGGTCCTAAGACATTAGAAAAGACCATAAGGAGAGATAAATTCCTAGGAGAAAGCAAGGCCATCTTTCCAAAAGGCTTGGGAAGACAATAAGAAATTCAATATGGATCAGAGGAAGAAGGGAGCTAAGCCACAATTCTTCATAAATAATCCACAAGGACAACAAATGCCTAAAGAACCCAGAACGATTGACACAGGGAGTCAAGGGCCAAGGCATCCACCTATGCAATGTTGGGGTTGTAAAGGGGACCATAGGTTCAAAGATTGTCCTCATAGAGGTGAAAAAGGTAGGGTTGTTCACAATGTACAATGAGCTGAAACAGTGGAGGAGATGGGCATATATGTGCCAAGGATTTATGAAGCCCTGGACAACATGCAAGAAGAGTATTAGTCCCACATGATTGAAGTGGAAGGTATGATCAACAACCAAACCCTTGCTATTTTAATTGATTCAGGAGCTAGTCATAGTTATATAGACCCTAAGATGGTGGAAGGTTTACAATTGCCAAGAAACAAGCATGGGAAATTGTAATGTCCCCCACCTCTTAGAGAGGTGATGAGGAGACTCAGTGGTCTGGGCACCCCCACTAAGTCATAGTCTCACACTGAGGGGGGAAAGTCAAGAAGTTAAAAGTTATATTTTTAAGTTGACTTAAGAAAGGAAAAGGATAAAGGAGTAAAAGATAACTCAATAGAAGAATAGAAGATTAACCCTGGGAGTTAACCTAACTCAA